>JAQMCX010000034.1:4319982-4336879 GCA_029814765.1 Acanthurus leucopareius
GACAAACGTCTTTGATCTGACATCAGATGTGACGGGACAATTAATATAGATACAAATGTATATGCTGGTTCAGACGGCTACATTAAATAGTGGTTGCTGTGATTGTTTATTGCATTGAAATATGCCTGACACTCTGGAAACCTGCCTGTGATGTTTTGGTGACATGTGCGCACTGTGCGCCTGTCAGCCAAATTACCACTACACCAGCCACGCTCCGCCACCCTGTGCTGCGCCACAAAATTAGAGCCCAGAGAATTAAACATTTAGTTAAGGCTTTTTGTGGAGCAATGGCTGCTGCCTCTGTACAGAGGTGTGTTTGGATGCTGAGTGAGAGCTAGAAGCAGTGGGATCATGATATCAATGGCTTCTGTGAAACATATTTCATCATATTTCAGGATGTCAATGTTACAATGTGGTGTTGTTACTATTAACCACATTTGTCAGCACACTTCAACAAGGTAAGATACTCACTTCATATGATCTGTTTCCCTGACAAAAGCGTGTCAGTGTTGGGTTGTATTAGCTGGCAACATGCACAGGTTACTGCATGCTGTTTTACCCTTTTTGATATCGTAAAGTCCTCTGGTTGCTTGGTCAATGAACAGTTTTGCAAGGCTGTGCACCATGTCCTCATGTCTGACCAGATCAAGCAACCTCGTAAGAGCCATATAAATGGTATGAAAGTGGCCCAAACTGGAACTGAAAAAGGCCAGATTCCACAAGATTTCTGCTGTTCACACTGTTATGAAGTAATCTGATCTGAATTGCAAAGGGGGCAAAGAAATCAGATTTAGACTACTTATGCTTGCAGTGGTAATGTAGCTTGAGACCTGTGTTTGTGCTGTGCCAACATTAATGATGATAATAAAGACCATAATCTTTAGGACATGTCTAGAAACATTTTCAAACATTTGCTTAAAAAATGCTCAAAACATGAGGTGAAGAAATTCAATTCAGCGACGGTCTGCCAAGCTTCATTAATGAAATGCATATGAATTTTTCCTAGTTTTCAACTTTTAAAAAGTTTGTTGAGGGGATCTTTGTTTATATCAGAAGCAATGTTTAATCTAATGAAAGTTATTTTTTCAGTAGAACAGTTATTAAAAGTTTGATGCAGAGAACTCTAGTTGAGTGAGAGTAGTGTTTAGTAACTGGTCAAAAAGAGGTGAATATTCCATAGTTCACAACATTCTTCATATTAATTCTGAAAAGTAAATATTTCCATTTTGCTTTACTATAGACAAACATAGCCTCTTTGTAAATATGAAAGTGAACACTGAGCCTAGTTGTCCTCCTTATTTGCTTGCAAAATTTTCCTCGTAATTTTAGTTGACAGATTCTCTTTATCTTATTCAAACTGTTGCTACATTGTTTAATCATGGAGAGATTCTGTCAGTCCAACTCTTTTTAAACTTTTGTGAACAGTAATTGAAGCAAATCAAAAGGATTTCTTGAAATTTTCAACCGCATTATTTAAAAAGCTGTTGTTTCTGTTCAACAGAACAGAACACTGCTACAGCTGGTAATCTTTTTTGAACCAAAATTCCCTTTCAAAGCAGAAGAGACTCTCGCAGTGATGGTCAGAAATGGACAATTCTAATACGGAAACATTGTCAACATTTAACCCTATAGTTATGACCAAGTTCAAAATGTTACAATCCTGATTAGTGGCTTCATTTGCATGTCAGGTATGATCAAGACTGTCAAGTAAAAGCACCAGCTTCTTCACTCAGAAGTCTTTCTATTTGTTGATGTGGATAGCCAAGCATCCATCATATTTAGTGATGCCAAGTGAGATCAGTTTTGAGAATTACCTGCATTAACATTGATGAATATCTTGTTGGCCAACACAATGTAATGATGAGAACTCATAATTCTGATTTTACCTAGATAGACTGTATAAAATAAATCATTGCAATTGCTCCTTCAATCCTGTTCTGTCTGAATGATAAATAATAGAGCTTGAAGGACAAGCCTTTGACAGTGATGCAAATCCAGTGGTGCCAGGTTTTAACTTAACACAAAACATTAAATCAATCAAAACATTGAATGTCAATTTTTTTTAATCATCAGGACATGAGGCAAAAAAAGCTAGCTAATAATCTGACATTAAAGTGATTCAGCTATAAGGAATCTGTGAGTGGTTGTGAACATCTGGTCTGTGATTGCTACGATGCGTGTTTCCATGCCAGTAGTTGTTTAGGATCACTACTATGCTTCAGGAAGCATCATGAGGAGCTTGGTTTGACTTTGTTCAGTGAGATTAAACTCCTTGATTGGTGATTGTGGTGGGGGTTTGAAAGGAGGAGGAGGATGGGTCCCTGGTGTGTGGTGATGGTGGTATTTGAGATGGGGGGGGACTGTCTCCTTGTATCTGTGCTGTCCCTCATGCTCACCTGTGCATGAGGGACAGTGAGACCAGCAACAACATTGGACCAAGGCACGTATGCATTTGATGCTTTCGATCTAGCCCCATTGATCTAGCCCCATTGATCTAGCCCCATTGATCTAGCCTCATTGATCTAGCCCCATTGCCAGTAAGAAGCGTTATTAAGGAAGGCCGATTTGGAAGCCTCAGCTAATCCAGGGGCATTAGGACACATCCAGGGCAGCGTGTCAGCCAAATCTGAGAAGCAATGCTCTATATTTATTGTAATCCTTTCCTTAAATTATGTCAATTCCCAGAACCTTGTACAAGGAGCTGCAACATAGTCACTGAATTGCTTAATCTTGTGTATTAGATGTAGTGTTTCACTCATCTTTTTAGGCAGTGCTGTCCTCAGTTACTCTCAGTTTTACAATTTACAGATTTTTCATTCTTTTCCTTGTTATAATAACAGGTTTCCGGGAACAGATTCAATAAAAAAGGCTTGTTTCGTTTGAAGGTCACACTTGAAATAACAGCGCATCATTTTTTGTTTGCCTGGGGATCTTTTTAAAAGAAACCGACCAGATGTATAGCTCTCAGGGACTGGCTGCATGTAGAATTTCTACTTTTTATATTATCTCTTAATTAACAGTCAAGAATTGGATGTATAATTAAAGCTTTTATTTCTCCATTTGATTTGATGGAAGTGAGAAGGTGAAATCTTAAAAACTGATGCAAGTGTGATTCAGAAGAGAGCAGTTCAAAATGTTCTTTACAACTATTTATTATTACATATCTCCCTCCCTCACAGTGTAAATGGTAAATGTCTGCATTTATGCAATATTTTTCCCAAAGTGCTCAACATTTTTCTTCTTTCTTTGATCTCAAATGTATACACAAATAGATTAGATTAAATTATACTGTTGTACAAAAACCACTCGTTTAGTGTCAAAGAACACTTCAACATGTGGACTGGAGGATATAACCCTTTTTAATCTATGAAAACTGATGAAAAAAGACCGTCTGAGATGGATTGTGCAAATAGAAATTCTTGCCTTTTTTCTTTGACTTGACCTTATTTTTACAAATTTGGCAGAAATTTACATTAAAGGAGGTTTGTACTAATATGAATTTAAAATATACAAGTTTTTAAGTAACATTAAAGAGAAATAATAAATGTCTTTTGTGTTATTCTATACAATGAAGTACTGCGGAGTGAGTCACTCTCATAATATTTGATCATCAAGGAATACAATGCGTAACTGAGAAAAGGTAAGTGAAAAGCAACAGGGAAGATGTGTTGCATGGAGGAGACAGAGGCTGTTGGTGCAGCTGCAGTCTGACTGATGAAACAGGTAAGTTATCAGGACATATTCATATGCTTATATAGAAAGAACCTAGTTCATGGAAAATTGCCTTTGGACCATACATTACCCGGAAGTTATGGCTTACACACACACTCTTATGGACAGAGATGTACACACTAACACTTTCAAGGAAGGGGCCAAAACTTTAAATCGGTGAGGGTTTTGATTTCTTGCAGGGTCAGCAGGCCTGTGCCTCCAAACCTTTGATGATAAATGACCATCCACTCACCAAAAATGGGAATCCTCTCAAAGAAATGTGGTAATTGACTCATTTTTCACAAAGCAATTGAACACAAAGATGTTTCCTCTCGACAGGACAGCAGATCAAACATAACACCCAGCCAAGGACATCTGCAGCCTTTGCCATAATTGTCACTGCCTCTTCTGACATATACATGAACAATATGTGGCGTGGGCTGTAGGCTCCCAGAGGAAATGAGAGCAGCAAGGCACAGTGCATTGGCAATGTTGTTGATGGTGGCTATTTGGTATTGTTTAAGTCTTTTCCTGCCCACACATAAAACCAACAAAAAAGGTTACAATATTGTAACCTTAGTTCTGTAAACACACGTTGAGCCCTTTACTGAAATCTATAGGTAAGATTGTCCTACAAAAGAAGACTGAAATTTGCATCTGTGTAGCTATTGTGTCAAGATATGCCTACCAATTATGTGTGTCCTGGATGGTATAGAAAGCAGCGAGCCCACTGCATGTCATCAGACAGACTTTCAGACTTTAGCAAGCAATCTGGGAATGACAGGGTCAATAGGTAGAAGCTTGTGCAGATACCAGTTCACTGTCAGCTTTGATAAACTAGCAGCATAAAACGGACAAATCAGAACTGAGCTTAACAGCAAAATTTGTAAAAAGTTTTCTGTTATAATGTGAAGGAATTAGACCGCTTTTATCATAAGTAAGTAAATTTCATATTGAGGTAATAATGTGGTGAACTTTTTTAGTATGTTCTGCCATTTAATGAGGCTTGTTTTATATCCAGCACGGGCAAATGGTCAGGGGACATTACTGAAGCATTCAGTAGTTCAGTCAGAGCAAGAACAACCTTGATAAAAGAAAAAATCTCGTTTGTAGATTTTCTGCACAACTAAAAGAGATACTGAATGAAAACACATTTACAAAATGACATTGACTATTGATGAGTTTGAATGTGGTTCATTAGTGAAAAGTATTTTCAGCCAATTTTAAGCCAAAACTCTGAGCATAAACTGCTCTGGAGCAGATTAGGACTGTAGCACAAGTTACATAGTGATCCTGCCAGGTTAAAAGAGAGCCCCCTTAGTAACATAGAAGAGTCCAGAGAAACATTGGTCTAAAAAAAATCTGTTTTATATCTCATGTCTAATTATACCAACTACAAAACTGGCAACTGAAAAAGAGGATAATAACTGCACTAAATTAAAAAGGAACTAATTAACAAAGAACAAAAAAATCAAACAAAGACAAGAAGTGAAGTAAACCAAGACCTATCAAAATAAAATACATTTTGAAAATATCCAAAATTCAAAATACAAAAGCAGTACTAACATGTCACAAGTTATTCCCATTTAACAAATGTGAATGCCTGAAACTCATTTTCTGGTGCACATTAAATATTCTATTCTGGTGAAGCAGTTTACAATTCAACACAAATAAAGCCACAAAAAACAGTGACAATAGGTAGTCAAGTTTTAACAGACTGTCTGCTCCAGCTCCAGCTTGGAGCTCTTCCTTGACCTTTTGAAACACAGACAAGCTTCACTAAGTTCCCACACCTTTAACTGTAGTCCCAGCTCCTCAATACCTCAGCAAAAAACACTACAGGCAGTCTGCAGCCAGCCAGCATGATCCACCAACTAAGATGGGTGCTTCCTTATAATGCTAACAACAGTGTGCCTGGTTATGATTGTGCACTTTTGTCTCAAACTATACAGTGCAGCTTTGCACAAAATTACAATGAAAACCGCAGTGCCTAACAATGAGCTTCAAAATTTTCTTGGAGAGTTTTTATAGTGACTGGATGAAGCTATGGCATTTGTGTTTGTGTAATAGTGAACACATCAGCACTGGTGCACATGAGATATACATGTACAGTCATACACCACTGATACTGAAATAGTTTGATGCTGCATAATCATACCACAATAAAAGCCATCTTGCATATTCAAAATAAAGTAGGCTGTTACAGGAAGACAGTGTAAGTGGAGCCTGACAGGGAAACTCTGTGGAGACCTGTGTAGTTTAGAGTTGCTGGAAGCTACTTTGACTAATGACCCTTTGGCCCTGAGAGGGTGAATGGCCCCAGGATGAGCTGTGTAGTAGTACAAGGGGTACTAGCAGTCCAAAGGGAATTCTTGGCTCAGTGGTTTGGAGTAGGAACATCACTGGCGGCATTCAGCAGGAAATGTTAGCCTTGTGAGTTCATTTCTCTCCCCATAATGCCCTTCTCCTAATTCCTTTCAATTTGATCAGCCATTAATCTTGTTGATATTTTGTGCCTTTTTTAAAAAAATTTATTGGTCAAGGTGGAGTGGACTCTATTACAACATACACGCTGATTTGCACTTCCCACGAGAAGGCTTGTCATATGTCTCTCTCTGGCAAGGTCTATGCTGCAGGGATGAAAGAGGCAGCACAGCCATCACAGATTATGTAAACTGAGCCGGTGGCAGCTTTTATGATAGAAAATGACATTCTCTCTGTCACCTTGGGGGCTTTTTACCATTACTGTTCGGGGACAAGAACATGATGAATGAAGACTGTAACAGCAAGGAATACCGAACTGGCAAATAGTGTTCATTTGAATATTTGAATAATTCTACAGTGGACATGCTCGTATTTCCTAGAAATTTCTTTGACCTTCCATTCTCTCCTTTTTGAAGTCAAACTCACAATGAAATTCATTATTAATTATTCAGAATCATAAAATAGGTAAGACAGGGTGTCTTTGGAATTAATTATGCACCTTACATTCAGCCTCCATCAGCTCTCATAGAGGAACTGAGCTGTTACAGGCTCCTTACTTTATTTAATACAACCACTGCTTGGAATGCAATATTGTACAAATTGCTATGGACACTGCTTTTATAGGAATTGTTTTATATGCATGATCTGATTCTGCATTTATTTGTATTTGTAACATATACTGATATTTGAATGCAGCATGACAAATAGCTCTTGCCATATATGCAGTGTTGACAGCATAAAGCTTCAAAAGTCACTATATCTGAACTCATACTCTGGATTTTAGTTCTCATTTTTAGTGCAGAAAATCTTTTATATGTAGGTTTTAAAGTGGTGAAAATGTGCACTAACCCCCACTTCAAACTTTGTGTAATTAATGCATCTTTTATATAAAGCTGCTCAAGGATCTTTGTCATGTTAGAGACTTATGGTGGCAGCCAGTGTAAATGTTTGGTCAAAGTCAGCACCCAGAAATCTCAGACTTGCAAATCTTTGATCATTACAAATCAGAACAGTGCTAAGTATCATACACAGGTCAATCACAGAGTGTAAAAGAGCAATGGCTTGTCAGGTTCCTTAAGTCAGTGCAAAAAAATCCTGAAATAGCTGTACGTAATGTATTATTATATAGTCCTGTAAAACAGCCTAGATTTACATCCTAAAGGTATAAGATTACCACATAATCTGATTTTAAAAAATGCCACCGCAAATAAATAAAAACCACTATGTATACATTGATAGAAATGTCAGCATATATCTCTCTGAGACTGTTACATATGCAAGGAGCAGTGTGCATTAATGTGTATGTTACTGTTTTTGATCACTACCATGTTCACATGCAGTTTTTCCAACTTCTGAGCAGAAGTCTGCAAGGATCTGTCTGCTGACAGGCACTTGATGACACAAACTTAATGTCTAGGACCCTTAACCTGATGAGAGGTGTATCTATTGCCATGACTTAGAGACTACAGCAGTCTTCACAGTGGTCAAACGTGCAGTCTCCAAAACCAAAGAAGGTAGGTGGGGTCAAGAACTGAGCCAAGAGCATACTGGTGATTCTCACTGACATTCACCAGGTTGTGTTTAATAAATTTTTCCCCAAGTTTTAGCCTTTTAATGCAAAGTACTTTCTAACTTTCTAACTTGAACTCTGGCATAATAGTAACACAAGCTCACAGCAGTTTGGGATGTAAGTTTGGTCTTTCTCTGGGTCATAGCCATAGACTGAAATGTGCACATACCAGGTACTCCTAGTAACTCAGGCGCTGATGATGTTCAAGCAATGTAACTTGAAATAATGAAATAAAAAAGTTACTGCTTGAACATGCTGCATGTACATAACTGTGCAGTGCTTAGTCTGTGCACTGTGGTTTTACAGTATATTGCAGTTTCATTATTAAAAAAAACAGAGCTCATATATAACAAGATATACCTAGGGATCCAATTAAAGGTAACATGTTCTTGGCAAGTATTATTTATTAAACATGAAAAACTCATTGGGAGCATAACTAGCTGAGTCAGACATGTTGACTTACAATTGACCAGTAATGTGTCAATTATAAAGAAAGGCAATATGAAAGATTCTACAACAGAGACTTCTGGATTAGAGTTTAATCATGCCACTACAATCCGCTACAGTTCTTTTATATCTTATATTTTCTGTGCAGGTCTAGATTCACCAGTAATGTTCATATCTAATGCGTATTTTCTAGTTGAAGGACACCCTTCTGCTTCATGCGTCTTTTGTTTGGAGCTTAACTCTTGGGGATTGTTCTCAGTAAATTGTTGGTTCAGCAGGGAGCACAGCAGACCTCCCCCCCAGAGAGGACCCACTATACTCGGATCACTGAGTAATGGAGTACACATGCTGTACAGCGACATGTGAGTGATGCCTTCGCCAAGAATAAGGGTGATGGGGGTAAAAGGGAGAAATCAGTCTGCACAGCTGGGAACAGCAGTGATAAGCAGGTGAGAGCAAAGAGTTGTGATGATCAGAAGGATGCTTTTCCTGATATTAGATGATTGATAGCTTGAACTTACGTAATGCTACATTGTGTTACTGAGGATAAAAGATGAGAGCATATCAAATAAAAAAGCCTGAACGCAGTAACTATATATATTTATATAACGCATATAATAACACAAAGTACTGTAGTTACAGTGTGTATGTGTGTGTGAGTGTGTATTTTTGTGTTTGTTCATTTAGCCCTCAGGGTTGATTGACACTACAAGATTTCTTGAACTAATTAAGCTGATATTGTAGCGTCTTTGTGTAGATCAGTGAGCTAGAAGACAACCCTGGAGCAAAAATGCACAGGGAGTTTTTGCCCTGAGCTCCTACTAGGCAGACTTAATTGAGTTGACATCATATCAAAATCTTGCAGTGTGCATTGCCCCTAACCTGTTGTCTGAGTGTATTTAGGTCCTTAGCACAACAGATGGAGCTCCTGGGGTGTGGGTTTCCTTTTAATTACTTTGCCTCAATAAGCAATTTACATTTGATAAGGTGGCTTACAAGGTCCACCAATTAATTCTCACAAATCCTCTTTAATTAATGGGAAGTGGAATGCAGGGCACATAGAGGAAATTGATTTATAGCCGCTAAAACACAAAGTATTTAACCTCAAAAGCTACAAAGACTAAGAGTCTGACTATGGATGACGTCTTTGATTGTATCCATCAATCTGCCTATGGTTAGAGAAACCTACTAGGGAACCATCGGGCAAAATGAAAAAATTGGTCCATAATCACCCTTGTACCCACTCATCTAGACCTCTTGGTAAAACACTTTCAAAAATATTGCTGTGTGTATGTTTTAGTAATTCAACCAAAATACAAGTTTGTTCGGATTAATGTGAGCTGAAACCAATCTGCTGACTAAGGAATGCCAAATATGTCCATACATGTCTAGACCCATTTCAAGTGAACATTAGCACTTTTAGAAAAGTACCAATGAGTTCCGTGTTATTGAGGTCAGTGTATTTCCTGTTGATACTTCACAAATAAATCGACCTCATCATTTTCCAGTTTAATGGTTTAATTGTGAAAGAGGCGGAGGAAATGTTTAGTTTACATTGTTAATTTCATACATTTTAGCAAATTATACAATTATTAAGCATTCAATGGAAACTGCTTGTAAAAATACCAATCATTAATGGTATTAAGAATGGATTTTGCTCTAATGAAAGATCTAAAGAAATCTGACTTTGCTACTTATGCCATTTAAGCTGGTATTGAGCATTAGTAGTGCATAACCTACTTAGAATTAGTCCTTCATCAAGATCAGCTAGTCCTAGGTTCAAGAGTGACAAGTCCCAAATCAGGTCACAAGTTATGATCAGAAAGTCCAAAATCTAGTCATAAGTGAAGACCAACAATTCCAGAATTCAGTCCTAAATAAAGGCCAACAATTGCTGAGTCAGTACCAAGTCAAGACACACAAGTACCAAGTTAAGTCTTACATCAAAGCCAATGATTCCTGAATCCTGTCCCAAGCCTAAAATAAGTGCTAGGTCCGATACCAAATCATAACAGTCAAGCCCAGAGCCAAGTCCCAAGTCTTCAATCTAATTCCAACAAATATAACTTCTTAAGCTGCCTGTGGATCTTGCAAAGGCCACAATACTGATATTTAAATTATTTTGTAAAGTGTGGTGGGACTGAAAGAAAGTTACTAAGCATTTCAGGGTCAAACCAATGCAAAATGATTTAAAAAAAAAAAAAAACTGTCTGCATTTATTCATATTTGTTTGCATGTTTTTCAGAAGGTCAGAAAACAAGTAGAGGGATGCCTCTACCCCATCCCATTCACACTCCACCGCCCACCCTTTGGAGTTATCTCTTACTCTGTGGATTGATGAGTTTTCTTCAGCCTGGTCAGCCAAGTGTAAAATCCTGTGTAATACATTCCTTTTTAATTTGGGTCACCACCAGTCGCTGCATACCAATGCAATCTTGCAAGGGCTGCATGTGCGTGGCTCTTCTTCCTGTTCTTCTTTATAACACTCCCACCCCAACCCCCACCACCACTGCTAACAACCCCTCTAAGCATCTGACTCAAATTTAGATTGCTCTATCAAGTAATTTCTCTGCTTCTGTGTGGTGTATGTGCAAGCGCTTTTCAGTTTTCATTGTTTGTTCAGACCTAAAACTTTCACCAGTGAACAGTTTTCTTTGTTATCAAATTTTTAAAATTATTAAAAGTGTTACTTATTACTGCAGACAGCTCTCAGTGATTTTTGTTCGGACAGAAACAGTTTTATTTTTCTTTATAATTTGGTCTTGAATCGAAATGAGCTCAAATTTATTTTGTCTGTATATTTGCTTGCATGTGTGAGTGTATGCATATGGGCTGATAGCTGCCACTTTTTACGTTTTGCGATTTTAATGGTGACACCCTGAAACATAGTTGAAAAGAGGCTTAAGCCAAGAACTAAAAATAAGTATTTAAGTAAGAAATTTTATGCCTACAAACAGCAACATCTTTTTAGGTTCACTAACTCAGATATGATTGACAGGTATCATTATCTGTACAGTCTGTATCTGTTCTATCAACAAAATAATCTTTGTGTCTTTATCTGTCTTGTTATCTATATCTGGATAGAAGATTGGAAGTGGGCATGTTTTACACTGGAAGTCTTCTTGAATTGGGCAGTTGTTGAGCTTTCTATCCTAACATTCATTTGCAATGCAATTTGCAGTTACTGTGCCATAAAGCATCAGATTGATTTGATGCAGTCATGTAGGGCAGTGCCCCCCACAGAAAGGCCTCACAACCCTCACTGAAGGCAGAAGTTCAAGAGCAACAAAGAAAGTGCAGAGAACACTGCTGAAGGACCTTTAGCACTTCAGGATTTAGTCAGACCCAGTCTGCAGGAGTTGGTCTTGTCATTGGGTGTTTGATTCGTCACTTACCGTGCTCTCCAGGTGGTTTAGTGATGAATCAAATTCTCTTTTTTCATCTACTACAAAATTAACCATTAAAATAAGCAATATATGATGCACACATATGACAATCGTGGAGATTTGATTTGATTTTTTGTTTCTCTAATAATTGAACAGGACCTTGTTATTCAAGAAACAAAAAAAATACTTGTAATACAAGTAGTGTTTTCATCACACTACTACTCATATAATGTATTCAGGTTGACATGCATCCTTTTTGGTCATACCAGATCAAGGCTGTGGCAGCAGAAACAGCGTATGTATAGTAAGGTGAATGAAGTATGCGGCACCAAATTTTTACAACTTTTATGTAAATCAGTCCACATCAATAATAAATGCTCAGAGTAAGACAAGAAAATGTAAATTGCATGAAAGTTAATATAATTATCTCCATCATGTATTTCATGACCATGTCTTGTACGTAATAATGATTCCTCAGGCAATTACTTTCAGGTACTGGAGGAGATAAACGTAATTGGTGAAGAGTAAAACAAATTTAAAAAAAATATATATTTGTAAAAAAGAAATGCTGGCAGATAAAAAACATGCAAAAGGAGCAAAAATAAAAATAAGAATAATGAAAGAAAGTGTTAAATACAGAAAATAATCTCAAACATTTCTTTTACTGAGATTCATTGTGTTATTTAGTATTTTATTTGACATCTATTCCTTCATTTATATTCAGTTTATTTCTTGTTTCACTCCAGGGTTTCCATACAACATGCATGACATTTTAAATAAAATAACATCATCAGCACAGCAGAGGTGAATTTACTTGTGTTACATGCTTTGAATACAGACACAAAAAACTAGAGCTGTGAAATGAGTTGTGACATGAAGTCTCCAGCTATTTACAGATCATTACAGCCCGTCCAGCACTGCAGCTTAATCAGACGAGGACAGACAACAGAAAAGACAAGACCCCATTTCATGGCAGATAACTGTAATGAAATCGGGGGGGGGTCAGATCAGCTGCCAGATAATGTTCATACTAGTCTGTCTCTGTTGATTTATTTCTTCTTCTCTTTTTCTATGTGCTCCTTCTTTGTCCTGACATACCAAAGTACAATAGAGTGATAATCGTTCAGGGTTGTTTAGTTTGTTCACAGTCATCAGCAGTTTTGAAGCTCAGGTATCATCCATCACATAGAGACATTCAGGGTGATTCTATCTGTGTGCCAACAGAAAGCTTGATAAAACTTTAAGTGAAGAAATGAAGCATGAACATATGTTCATTAAACAGTGTTTAAGACACACCCCATGAGCACTTGTGTTAAAGTTATTATCCCTACAAGAATACCCCACGGCTCTGGCATTGCCCATCTTAGACTTCGTGATGGACAGCTGAAAAATAAGATAGCTGGAAATAACATATTTGTAAGTCCATCCATTATTCTTTCTTGTCAAAACCTGTCACAATACATTATCCACAATGCAACTTGTCCACCTACAGTTTAGTCCTGAATGCAGGTGTGTGTTGCAAGTACCTAACATAGCCTGGAGCCTCAGCAGAGGTGAGAAGCAGAATATCAGTGAGTTTTAACAATTACTCACTGGACTGATGTTGAGGATTTGGTGACAATTATTTACCTAAAGCTTGCTCAGCTTTGAATTAGAACAGCTTAAACCCTCCCAGTTGTAACAACAATTGCACCCTGCTTCTCTTAACCTGCTAAGTCATGCCCACCCTCGGATGACACTGTCATCGCACTGCTGTTGATTGTATCTGTAACTGTTGCCGCACTCAGATGTTTGCATTAGATGTAATGATTAAATGAAAAGTAGACATGAGAGGTGAGGAAGGAGATTTAAAAGTTAATTCGTCAAAGTATAAATTTGTGAAGTGTTTCATTTATATCTGATTGAGAATGTAACCATCTTTCATTCACTGTCTATCATGCTCGACGACCAATGCTCCCTCTCCGTCAATACTTGTATCTTTTTCTTGTTGTCACCTCAAGGCTAATATTTTAAGGTGATTCATGAAGCTGATACACAAGCCTAACTTTATTTTTAAACTAGAATTGAAAGACATTAAATACATATAAATGATCGTCTGTTACACTGAAGCCCATATCTAACTAGCTGACACATGGCTGATAAAGTTAATGAACACCATGAGTAAATCTCTTTGTATTTTGCAATGAACCTAAGTTTTCTAAATCTAGACTTTGTGCCAACATTTCTGTGCTGTTGCGCAGTAGGGCAATCAGCAACCTCCTAGGTGAAGCATCTACAGCCAGAGTTCAGCATTCTAAACTGACTGAATGCATGCACTAGACATTTGCACATTATTTTTTGCATTATCTTGAGTGTGGGTGAGTGCGTGGATGTGTGGGTGTGTGCGTGCGTGTGTGTTTTATGTTCGCTTGATCCAAAGAGCCAGCAGATCGGCCAAACTGATCATTTCCTAGAGGGCTTGTCCTATTACGTCTCTTACTGAGCACTCCTTTTCTGTCCATTCTGTTTCTTGTTTTAAATGTCATAAATCAGAACCATCTGTGGATGGAAGGGGCTATCTTTGCCACATTATCCAGCTCAGCTTTTCAACATGAAACTGTGTCCCATTTTCAGATAAGGCCATCTGAACTAGACCCTCGCTCATTACTGAGGATGTGAGAAAAGATGAGCTCATAAAGTGTCGACTTAATGTCGTGACAAACAAACATTTATAGTAGTTTTAAGTTAAAGAAGCTTAGAGACTGAGCAGACTGCACATATTACAGATATGTTACTACTCTATTATATAAAAAACTTCTCTAACCTCTACATATTCATTGGTGTGGTTTATGTGTTAAATATAATTTTTTAAGGACACATGACAGACACAGGTAAACTGGTGTACAAGGCCCACAGACACTACTTATATACTGAAGTATTTTTGTACATCGCTCCCTCTTGCCCACTGCACTTTATAGTGGTTTGTGAAGATTAATGCAGTATTTATATTTACAGGCATCCCAAGGTTTGTATATTGGCAGGTGGTGCTTGACTGAATGTGGGAGGCTGGTGTGGGCCAAAATGCAAGAGTCATTAAAATATCAGTCTAAATAAAAACAGTATGTCAGTTTCCCATTGTGTGTGATTTAGTTCACATTTAAATAAATCCATTTCACTCATGGATAGATTTTCACACTCAGGCAACAAGTGTCTAAAAACCGGTTTACAACATTAATTTACAGTGAAATTTAAGATAAAAAATGAAAAAAAAAAAAAATCAACAAAGATAAAGAGATAAATAAATCTGACTGTTAAAATTAGGACACCTTTGTTGTTGTATTAATACTTCAGCTTAACTCAAAACAATAGTACATAGGTAAGCTGGTATTTAAAGTGACAGCTTGATCAGACAATTATTGGACACCAGAAACTTTAGCTGGTGCCAGCCAATGCCGGTCATTTAAAAATATATGGGACTCTTTAAATTAGTTTGATATTTCATCAGTGAGGAGAGGGCAGTGCTGGAGACATGTGGAACCACTAACATTTTAAACAAGCTCCAGGCAAGTTATGGAAAACTGTCTGACTTCCAAACTCCTATCTACATGAGGTAATAAAAGTGGCAAGAGGTTCTCCAAATCTCTCAAAGATGAGAAGAAAATAGTTATTTTTTAATAGATATTTGTGGAAATTTGGAAAAATCTGGACATATTGTAGTGACAGAACTTGTTTGTTTGTCAAGTTCGATGCAAATCAAAATTATTATCAGTGACACAAAGATGTCTGGCATCTGTATAGAGATTCAAAGACAGAGGACCAAGAGAGTTGATAAAGAAATCTTACAGTGAGACTGATAAGAAACCCTGTCTTATTATCAGCTGAAGAACATTATCAGCTATTCAGTATTTGATATCCTAAAGATAACTTAAAAGAGACTGAAGATTACATATATTTTCCCAAGAGGATGTACAGGGGGGAGTACAATATCTCTTATAACAGTAGTGATATGAGATTTTGAATTTTCTACAAAACAGGAGACGGTAGCAAAGGAGGGTGAAAAAACTAAAACACTGATACTGATCCTTGTAGTGGGTATGATTATTCTTAATGCCTACCACAGTCCAAGATTTTTGATTAATAAAAAGTGAAAGAAAGGTCATACTAAATTACAATCGTGGTGACCTTGGGATGCCTGTAAGTGTCAAAAGGACAGCAGTAAGTGATGCATCCTGAAACTTGACTGGTCCTTTACTAGATTGATTATTTCAATCTAGTAAAGGACAAGTTGAGGGAAGAAAACAATCTAAGGCACTGGTTGTAAGGCATTATGAATGGTCACATTTGGATGTGTTTTGAGTAAAGCTGGAACTGGTGCTGCACAACAGGAAGAAGCAGCAGCATGCAGTTCCTAGACTCATGTGTTTTAGCATGATTGTCCTATTTGTTCAAAGCTCTTCAGGCATATTTGTTCATGCTGTCTTTGTCCCTGAGGCAAAGTTATCTAGTTTCACTGCAAGTCCAGAGGAACAGGGCTCAGGACCATCCTGCTAATAGGCTTCAGATAAGCAAAGAAGCAATTACCTCTTATCAGAAAGCTCCAGGGAGAGATGTGAAGGTGGATATCATTCACCTCATGTACAGAGGAGTTGTGTTGCAGGGGAGGGTTGATGTTGATGGGTTATTTGTCATTAAAGCTAAGCAAAAGTCAATATCCTTGACATGATTTGTCTTGTACCCTGGTTGATGGAGAGATGAAGATGTTAGGTCATAAGGGAGAATATGGGTGACAGACATGCTTTTATACTGAAAGAGGTATCTGGATACCAATTCAGGGACACAAGGTTACACTCTTATACAGCAATTTTTGTTTCTACTCCTCATTTGTCAAACTCCTTCACAGCTTAATGCATAAACACACTCTATCACACACAAACAGATGTCTTCATTCACTTCCAAACTGCTTTCATGTGTGGGGAATGAAGGTTGTTGCTGAGTGTGCTGTTTTCTCTACCGTGCTACCCTGCTTGCTGTTAGGCCACTGTGGCCTGAAGAATTTGTCTTCATTTCATACCAAGGCCCCCAAGTCACTCTTACATGCAGTAGACACAGACGCACTGGCTGAGTCCTGTCTGGTTGAATGGAGAAAATCACCTTACAGCAGTGGGTACGCAGTGTATCTGTTGTTATTAGGGCCGGGACTTTAACGCGTTAATTTCGATCAATTAATTATAAAGATTTTAACACGATAAAGATTTTAACGCGATTAATTGTTTCCTTTCCAAGAGTCCGCATGCGGAACCTTCCTACTCACGCGTTTCTG
>JAQMCX010000034.1:4336979-4348555 GCA_029814765.1 Acanthurus leucopareius
GCAATAATAACCTTGTCTGTTTTAAGGACTAAACTTGATAAAAACTCAGAGAACTCAGTTAAAAATTCTGAATATGGCCAGGAGCATGGTACACAACAACAAATAGGATAGGCTGTAACATTTTCCAATTTGGGTGTGAAAGAGTAAGGACAAGACTTTCGAATGAGTTGTAATTTAAATTTAAATTTAAATTTAAAACGTTTGTGAGGGGCAATGGGAGACAGAGAGGCTAAGTGAACTGGCAATAATATGACCAGAGAATGATCAAGCAAAGAAACCAAACCAAAATCAGATTAAGGACTTAGTGATGTAAAAAAGTAAGACACTGACATTTGGACTTGAGCGTTAAAACAACTGCAGACAGTGATGATAACAACCATTGCCTTGCCTAGCAATGTGCTTGTTTTCTTAGGTTTCACAAGTTGCTTACCCTTTATTGATATCATCTACTTGTGCAATGACAAAAACTATTAAGTCACTTACAGGTGAAAGCTGCTGAGGAGTAATAGGGTGCAGTTAATTCCTAATAAAAACAGTACTGGATCTTTTTATACACTCATTACTCAAACATACCTGATGCAGCAGATTAGGAAACACTGGAGGTCAAGTATATACATAGTGTGTACAGCTCTTGTATACAGTTGTACAGCTGTATCTTCATGTAGCCAGGGTTGACGGATTTGCCCTAAGTTAACAAGTAGGAATTCAACTTTTAAGTTTGTTCCATTGTATTTTTCAAGTAAGTCTATTATTTTAAAGTTCAGAGTTGTTTGGTTTTGTAGATCCCTTAAAATATTGTGAACATTTTTATTTTGTAAATTTTGGGAAATGTAACCATTCTAAAATCACTTCTCTGTAATTCTTGCTTCTGTGGTTCAGGTAAGGACACTTGAATACTGGAATTTTTTTTAATAAGAGAAAAATAAGCAAAAATGAATAATACAAGTGATACCAAGTTGCAAGTGACATGTATATTTTCAAGTGTGAAATAATAATCTGCTCTTATACTGTTGCTTTAGTTTCTCTGCAAGTTACACACTTGTAAGGTGTTCATTAACGGGGAGTTTACAGGACTGAACTTTTCATTTCTGATTAAATTCGGATGTGGTGGGGGGTCACTCTGAAGTGACTCTCTGTAACCCCGGATGGTCCCTGGTGAGCACAACTGCCCATGCATTTGATAACTGCTGAACAACTGCAGCTTGCATTTGTTTATACAGAGCAGGGCAACAGACTTAGTCAAGAGGCACCCATGAAGGCAAACTTCAGCTCTCTGACCATGTGAGTGTGAACACTAAAAAACACTAGCCCTAGTTATTGCTCGGCATGGTCTGCAGTGACTTTGCTCATTTGAAGTGTTTCCATAGCTGACTTCAGTTAAACACTGTTAGCATACAGATTAAGTCAGATTCAGTCATCTTAATTTCTCCATTTTCTCTGTAACAAACCAGAAAGCTAAAGCTCCTCTCTCTTTGGGTCTAACAAATAGCCTACTAAAACAAAAAATCTGGTACTCAATGGTTTGGGGCGAATACAAGAGCCATTACAACCCTGAAATAAAATGACAGTGAGAGTTTACAGTTTTAAGGGTTTACAATGTGTAGCGTACTTCATTTCTAAGCTGACCACAATTGATGCGTCCTTCATTAAACACATCCTGCTAATGACGGCTTGATCCTGAGTGCCTGCCTTGTAGGTCCTTTTGTTGTTTTCACTCCCTCTTTGATAAAATCACATGAAGGCATTTGAGGATAGATGCTGTGTACATTACAAAAACATTCTGTTCATTCAGAAACCATCAAGGCAGTGCCTGTGAGCCCCTGCTCTGGTCTTGCCACAGCTCTGGCAAACTTCCTAACAGTCTTTCCAGTAATCGGCCACTCCAGTGAGAGCACTATCATAGACAACACTCTCTGATGATCGCTTCACTATGCAGATATTTTTGATGTGCCCTGTGGCTCAGTTACACCCTTTAACAAGGATAGAAAGTGACTAAATACCAGTCAATTAGACATCCAGTGGGTCTATAAGTGAGGTAAGCACTAAAAATGATCAGTCAACATTAACGTTAGGTGAGAAATGTTGACAGATTATTATTAGACATCTCCGAGTATTTGTTCTGCTAATGTTCTGGTAATGACTTGACTCAAAAGTTTCCCTCAGAATGACTATCTCTCAGATTCTAGACAGCAGCACCCGTAGGCTTGAGTCTCCAATTATTTCAATTCAGTGTCTGTAGGAAGCAATCACAATAAGCTCTCCAGCAGCAGTTTGTGTGTATTTGTCCAGTTTAATTTGCTCAGATATCAGACGGCTTTGGTCAATAAAAATGTTCTCTCTCATCACCGCTTCTCCAGGGTTTTTTCTTTTTTTTATGACAGGATTAAATTGTCCAACCCACAATTAGGAGAAAGTAATTTCCCTGGTGTGCATCTCTTTTAGCTTCTTTTCTATCCCACAACTCCACAAGAGCTAATTCACTCCTTCCACACCCCTTCCCCCCACTAACCGGAGCAAGTGGTAGAAAAATGACTGTCTTTTTCTATTCTAAAGAGATAAATCTCATTTTGTAGCTCCAGCTGCAACATCCCATCTACTCGGGCCCCACAAAGGATAATAGACTTGCCGAGATGCACAAAGCATTTCCCGGTTCCTGTGCCAGCCTGCCCTAATGCAGTCGAAGTGATACAAACATCTCAATTGCATGCTTGTAAGTTTCAGTTACTGTTTACATTCATTTTGGAAGGTTCAGACTCAGGTCTCTGTGTCTTAACCGCTGGTGTGTGAAGTTTAGCCATGCTTATTTAACGACTACATGTGTTTCTCCTTCACATAAGAGGAAAAGAGTAATCTAGCTGTCTGCTGTGTTACAGAGAGCTGGCTTTGCATGTCTGAAAGAGATATCAGGGGATAAGAGTCTGCTCTGCTGCTGCTGTCTCAGTGTTTGCCCATGCACTAACATGATGCACTACACACTCTGGAACTGAAGTAAGTCTGTTGATGTTTTCTTTTTTTTGTTTTTTTTTTTTGTTTTGGGGTTTTTTGTTTACATGGGACGGAAAAACTTGCTGCGGTTTGCTACAAGCTGTCCACTGTTTTCGTTCTCAGGCTCAGACCACAGCAGTTTTGAGCTGATTTGTCCCTGATTTGAACCTCCTGACAATTGATGGAGCAATCTGTTCTGGGACATTGGTTGATACCAGTGTTCTGCCCAGACTGTCTTATAATGTGACAGGTGAACAGATCCATTCTTTAGCCTACCGTCTGCTTTAAGAGTCAGATTCTGAGTCAAACTTTTTAGAATTGATTGTAATTTTTTGCTAGTATCTGTTCCAATGTAATTTCACTGCCTCAGTTGAATGAATGTAGAGAGGGAACACTGTCAGTGATTCCAAAGTTGAACCCGGTAATTGTACGATTTCCAAGTTTTGTTTTTGTTTTTTTCCCCTGACACAAAACTGCCTTTATGCTTGAGAAAACTGTCAGGAACTTGCTGAATAAAACGCAGGACATAGATGATCCTTCTAGTGATGAGCACAACATTTCACACCAGGGCCAGCCCTTCCAATAGGCAGTATAGGCAAATGCAAAGGGCGCCGCGGCTTCCAGGGGGCGCCAAAAAATGGGGAAAAACAAAATTAAAACTAGTTATTACTGTTAACTCTTAAGTTAAAATGGAAAAGCTCACATTGATTCTTTGGTGAAAACCTTATATCTGAACAAAGAACTTAAAACTCCTACATTAGTAAGAAGACATGACAAACGTTTTTGAGCCGCCGCTCACTACGTGCATGCGTGCGCCACTCGGAGTGCCTCCGAAGGCCCCCCCCCGTCGGCTGCAGGGGGGCGCCAAATAAAATCTCGCCTAGAGCGCCACCTTGGGTAGGGCCGAGTCTGTTTCACACGCATCAGAAATTGCTGCACCAGACACAGTCTTACTTGTGCATAAATCTGAACAGTGATAAAGTGATAAACTGCATGTCTTGCCATTAAGGGTATTCAGTCTCTTGATTTCAAAACTCTGCACACATTTAAGGACAAATGACATCACATTTCAAATGGCCTGGGTCTTATATTACACATTGCATTTCACAAGATATTCTACGCATCGCTCATACATCATCATCTGTATCTATGTGTTTATTCCTTTTTTTTTCTTGTTTAGTTGTATAATCCTTCATTGATTTTTATAAAGCAGAGTACAATATAGTGAAATTTGTTCTCTGCATTTAGACCATCCATGGAAGGAAGGTGTTGAGGCATGCAGTGACTAGGGGGATCTTGATTACACCTTCTATGTGGAGGAGAATTTGAAGCAGTACACTTTAGACCTACTGGTGAGAATGTCATGGGTGTTTTTTACAACATGCCAGTGCCCATGAGATGCAGTAGTGGCAGATTCCCATGTTGTGCCTGAGGGTTGGGTTTTATCAGATCTGTTGTCAGAGTGTAAGCCTTATCCTCCACAAACATATAGAGCAGCACAAAATCAGAACTGACAGCCTTTCCTGGAGGAGGAACCTGGATGCCAGTCCGAGAAGTTTTTAGATTGGAGTAGGCAAAAAGAGCAATGCATGTTAGACCCTAACATCATACCAACACTAAAATTAAAAAAAACAAAACTTTTAATATGTATGTACAGCTGCTATAATAAGAGCAGAAAATCTACTTTTAGAATAATGCTATATGCTGCCTCAATGGGCTGAAGGCTGGATGTAGAACTGCTTTCTGCTGGGGGCCCCCAGGCAGTGTATAAAGTGGGAAGCCTTAAACATTTGTTTACCATTTTTCCTCTGATTTTGGTGTTTGCAAATATTAGAGCAGAATAATAGATGTGTAATGTAAGCAGAATATAGTGTGCATTTACAAACTATTTACAATTCTCAGTATAAGAGCTTTTTCATCACCTAATAACCCAGAATTACTGTATCTGAACACCACCTGTAGAGTGTCCCTAAAAATTCCATCCCAGTAATTTCCCCCACACACATGTACATCCCCTACACCTCTACTTGGCCCAGCTCAAATTGAC
The DNA here is from genome assembly GCA_029814765.1 of Acanthurus leucopareius. Lineage (NCBI taxonomy): Eukaryota > Metazoa > Chordata > Actinopteri > Acanthuriformes > Acanthuridae > Acanthurus > Acanthurus leucopareius. The sequence continues at coordinate 4,342,012 of JAQMCX010000034.1, forward strand.
CTGCATAAAATCAGTTGTTCAACCACTTCTCCTCAATCTGGCCTTATAACCAGTCCACCATAACTATGCATTCTGTTAACTTAATCTGCTATTTTCTGTTTCCACGTTTTATTCTGTGTTCTTTGTCTTTATCTGTAATCATTGACTCTCATTTTCAAGACTGTAACTTTTTTTTTTTTTAATCACAGTTCAGATTGGCTGCAGCTCACTACTGTAGCATTGATGGTTGGAGTGAAAAATAAAATCTACTCTTTGATCCCAAAAGTTTAAAAAGTAAACTCTGAGCTTTCCTCCCACAGGTAAACAGCCATGAATCAGAGCAGATTCCAGTCTGCAGAAGCTCCAACCCCTACCCTGACTCTGTCCGAGGTGCCATCATCATCGACAGTCAGCTGGCATCTATCCCTGCACTTGGCCTTATAAACCTATAAAACTGTCAAATTTAAGGATGCATGTGATAGCCTATGCATTTAGAGTTGATTTAGAATTTGAATGTTAATGCAATATAAGGAGCAAATCAGTAGAGCTCTAAAGCATAGTTCACATTAAGATGATTTTTTTTTGATTATTACATATGAGGGGGGCATTTTATGTACCTCACTTCATTTTATATAAAGACTTTAAGTTAAGCATAATGAAGGGGAGGTCGCTTTAAGTGACCACCAGCCACTAGCTGCCCGCTAGGCATTACCCACTGCCATAGCAACGCGTATCTGAGGTAAATGCTTACTTCTGGCTCTGATTACAGCTAAAATGGTGACTGCCATAGTTCTGAACTCAAGCCTTTTAAATGGTAGCCCCAAAGCATTTGGGTGGTGTCATGATGACTCCAACCACCACTTAGGCTATTATACTCTTCGTGGCTACAGCAGACAAATATTTTAAAATCCATTGTTGCAGCTTTGCTGGCCACAAGTTACCCATTATTACATTTTTCCTTTGTTTGGAGAGATATTTGAGAAGTCATTGAACAGGGAGTAAGCATCTGAAGGGACTCTGCTGTGGCACAATTTGAATATTTAAAGCCTTTCAAATGGACTGAGAATAAAAACGATAATAATAAGAGATTGCATGCAGCTAGGGGCAAATGGTTGGGGCAGGGGTGCAGGCACAGCAGAAATTTAGTTTGGTGGTTTGTTTGTACATCAATGTTTGTGTGTGTGTTTGTGTGTGTGTCTGTGTGTGTGTGTGTGTGTCTAAATCTATGGCTACTTCAAGTTAAACTTAGGAATGATGATTGAGAGAATGTATTACATGACAGCAAGACTTCTTGACAGAATACAAAGAAAATCTTAAGTTAAATGCAGTAGTGGGGACCACACATAATAAAGTTGTAAACTCTGTTTCTCTTGAATAAGAGTGTCATGGCAACAATGCCACCCAAATATAACAGAGACTAAGACCCCAACGGTAGACAAATTGAAACTAATGATGTTTGATGAGTGTGATGAGTTTATTCAGAAAGACATGTTTGCATGCTGAGACCTGCATGTGGACAGAACTGTTTGCTACAGAACATGCAAAGATAATGCTAGTGATAAGAGTAAAGTTAAACTAGTTAAAGAACAACTGAATGATTTGAGCTTGCACTGCAAGTCGTAGTGAAATGAAGAAAGTGATCAAGGAGACAGTGGAGAAAAGGTCCCCTGCTCTGAGACATGCACTGCAGCACTTATTGCATCCGTCTCCTCATAAGGCCTGCTCAAACCTCCTAAAACCTTGTAGTATACATACAACAATACAGCACATGGGAAAAATTATAAATTTATTTTAAATTAAATGTCACTAGTCGCCAAAAATACCTTTTTTGGTAGGTTTTATAAAATAGGATGTCAATGTTACCTTGTGCAATTTACAAACCAGCTCTGCTGCCTTACAACACTAAAAAAATAACATCTGCTGCTTCTCATGAGGAAAATTATTCTGTGTGTACTGAAAGAGCTTCTTCCGTTATCAACCTCACATGGTCCTGGCTTTAACAGCCCATTGACATTCATCATATCAACAAGAATGTAATCCTACTATATAAAGTTTGCGCTAAAAGACTATCTTTTTCCAAGCACTAAATGCACTAATTCACCAAAGTTTATGCCAATTTCTTCTGCTCTTATGTCTTGAAAACTATACTAAATTCTTCATTAACCTTAAAAATCATCATTTCCAGAAAATGTGACACATAAATTCAATCAAAAAATCATCGTGCAAGTTGCGCTTTAAGCCTGTGCACAGGCACAAGCAAGAACCTTAAAAGCATCTGCACAGGAATCTTTAACATTTTAGGAATTTTATGCAAATTTCTAACAAAGCTGCTAATCTTTTGAATTGTTGATTGCTCCTGCACAAAGTAAAAGTTAAGAATGCAGAGTGTTAAAAATCTGATTTTTGTGATATCGACATGCTTTTCAGAAGATCGCCTAAAATTCCAACATTAAAGTTTGCTTCATATCCATGAGTACACAAAGTAAACACAAAAGCACACAGACACCCACAGTACATGCCAACAGTGAGCAGTAAGCTAACTGCTGTGAGTTTTAAAGAAGTCCACAGTCAGTGTGAGCTTCAGGAGTTAATGATTATGCTAGCAGTAAGTTATCTGCTCAGGGCTGCCACTCACTTGATGGATGTCTTTTATTTGAATCTGAGTGATGAAGAAAAATAGAGACAGGGGTGTTTTCCCTTGATGTGATTGAATGTGCCGCCAACCATAACTTGCCGCTCCCTCTTTTTGGTATGGATGTCTATATTCAGCCAGCATGATGAATTTGCCAGAGCTGTGTAACTCCAGCACTGAGTGAGATCGTTCATCTGCTGCCATGTAAAATTGCATTGAACTGGGGCAATCCCTCAGAAGAGGCATGGTACAGAACTTTAATCAAGTTTACTACCAGGGAGAAGGAGCTGGGTGCAAGGCATTTACATAGGGATGCTGGAAGGTCTTGAAAGAGTGGACTGTGGTGAAGGAGCTTCATAAACATTTTAATCTACCAGCACCCATGTTGATATTGTCACTCTGTAAAAATAGCTTTAAGAGATTCCCTCACTATGAAATGGTTATTGGTTGCGGAGATGCAGTTCTTCATATTGGTGTAAAAAGGCTATTGAAAAACTCCCATATCATATTGTACTGTGACATATTTCATTGTTGTCATATTCACAGGTATTTGCTGGTAGAGAAGGCTTAGTGACCTTCATTCACCTTCACAGCCACAGACCCCCCAAAAAAAGCCTTTGTGAAATGTATGGTGTTTGTGTCCTTGACAGGGAGTGTGTGTTTGGATTAAACGCATTAAAGCATCAGTTACAAAGATCTGACTTATATTGGAGACAATGTAATTAAAGTCATTAAAGTAAAGAAAACATCGCTTAAATTATTCAGTTTTTTAAGGCATTAGACACCTTTAGCTTAGTAAGAACAAACAAGACTAAATCAGCTACAAATTATATTTCCTTTTATTAAAAATGTATAAAATATCAATATTTCAACAGTGTAAAAATATGAAAGTTGTTTATCATAACTGAATTATCACCTGAATCTGCACTGTAGGCTACAACATAATACAGAATTGAGTACTTATATTATATGATTTAGAAAAATAAATTATGTAATTACAAAGAGATACTGACATAAGTGCTGGACTGAGAGAGAAAAAGCTAAATTACAAATTTGTCTTCAGGATCATGGACAGAGCTGTAGCTTTATCTTCCCAGAGTTGCGAGCATAGGCTACTGATGTGTGTCAGAGTCATGGCCAGGGCCATAGATTCTACCTGGCATCAACCTTAGTCGGATAAAGGATCTTTGAGATGGGCAGACTACACTAACATATTGAACTTAACAACCTGGGGGGGGGGCATTGTAGGTTTAAGAGGGGTGTGTATTTTGGCCACTTTACCATGTAGATGGATGGTATCCCACCTTAATTTGCTTGCTCATTATGACAAATTTCATCTCATTGTTTTGCTGTCCAGCCCACAACTTTCTGTTTGTTTCACCCTCTTTGCTCTCGAGGTGTTGTTTCAAGCAGCTGCAGGCAGCTGTTTTCACTGAAAAACTGTAAAAATCATGACACTATCTGATCAGCATCAACTGGCAGACAGACACATTTAGTGACTAGATAGTAAACATAATGGAGCATTTAGCAGCTAAAGAGCCAGATATTTCCCTTAGGAAATACTCACCTCAGAACCAGAGTCAAAAGAGTAAAAACTGGACGTACATTCATCAGGGGACGTAAAAACACCTTCAGTTGACTTGCTGCTTCCAAAGGCCGCATGTGTTGATAAGCAAACAAGACACATACAGAAATATTTTGCCTGAAAGAACCAAGATTGTTCCGCTATCTCTATTTCTCACATATTATTGACAACAGAATACGTTCCAGAACCTTAAAAAGCATAATGTGGCATTTTTGGATCTAGTTTTCATTTGCTGAAAAAGATAACAGGCAGCAATTGGTTGGTTAATTTAGTTAAACACACAGAATGTAAAAAAGAGCAAAACAGCAACTTCAAGGCTCACTGATTAATATATTTTATTCCATATTATTAACATATACAAAAAAAAGAAGTGTAAAAACAGCAAGTTGTGGTTTTACCATAGCTTTGTGCTGCCAGAGACTATGCATGCAACTTCCTCTGTAAATGAACTGGCTTGCTGAATGGTCAAACTTTTTTTTTTTTGAACAGACAAAACACACTTAATAAAATATCTTAATTCGTTTCACTTTAGAGAGTGCTGAAAGATGAATTATGTTGAATTTTAACAGAGCCAAGCTCCTTTTTTTGGTAGCATTAGAATTTATGCCTAGCTGAGCTAAGTATCTTGTGGCTGTGGCTAGAAATTTAGAATACAAACTCCAGAGTGAGATCAAATCTTCTCATTTTATTTTCAGCCACAAAATAGATACATGCAAATTTCAAACTTTTCAATGAACAATATCATCATCACTGTTAGTGTTAGCATGCTTTTTTGGCATCTAGTTTAAAGCACAGCTGTGCAGTGCATGAAGAACACAACACAGTTGTTTCTTAATATAGATGATCATATTTGGTGCCCTGTTTTTATCCAAATGAGTCCATTTGGTGCCTAGCATCAGGCTGACAAACATTAGATAAGAATGTTAAATTAGGCAGTATTGATTAAATGTGAATCACGTTTCTATAACTCTATTGTCAGTTTCTGGCCTGTTTTTTTAATCAACATATTTTAGTGGGCTGTTTAATTGTAATATGAAAGAATTTGGTTTTAGCTCTGCGTTGTCAACATGGCAACTTGGTCACAATCACTGCTTAACTCACAATGCATCACTAATGAGCCTGAACTTCTAGTCTGGCACATTCAGATGCACCTTGTGTAATTTTTTCTGTCCATGTCATCAGTTTTGTTTGTTTATCAAGCACATTTGTTTAATTATTTTTTATTAAAATCATCTCATCAAACTTTTAACATGAAAGTCAAACATAGAATGCTGCACTATTCTTTTAATACCATAACCACCACAAGTACGTTGGTCCTTAACTCCTACTCAGTGTTAATTTCGTCGACAAAAAATATTTGTCAACAAACCTTCTTAAGCAGACAAAGCTGTATCGCAAGCAGACTCGCGGATACGCCACAGAGTCCTGGTTGGAGCAGTGACCCGAGGTAGAGCTGGTCTGGAGACCTTTCCAACGCCACAGTACGAGAAGGCCAAGGGGAAGGAGAGACGCAGACTAGTCCAGGAGGAAGTGAGGGTAGAGGTGGAGGAGGAGAGGACCAGCAGAGCTGTCGGCCTGAGGCAGCAGGGTGCCTGGACAAGGTAGGAGCAGGCCATCGACCGGAGAGTCACATGGACTGATCTCTGGCGGGCAGAACCACAGCGCTTCCTTGTCCAGGCAGTGTATGACATTCTGCCCAGCCCATCAAACCTCTCCAACTGGGGCAAAACAGAGTCTCCAAATTGCCCGCAATGCCCAGGCAGGGGCACATTCTGAGCTGCTGTCCAGTAGCTCTTGGGCAGGGTTGGTACACCTGGCGCCATAATCAGGTTCTGAAACCCATCCCGGAAGCCATCAGCGTGGGAATTAGCAGCAGCAGCAGACGGTCCCACCCCACCAACAAGGTGATTGTGTTCGTGAAGGCTGGAGAACAGCTGAAAAGAACCACGGGAGCCAGAAACCCACCTGGACTCCTGGCAACTGCACGGGATTGGCAGCTGTCTGTCGACATGAAAAAACAGCTTAAGTTCCCCCAGCACATTGTTGCAACCACCCTGAGGCCAGACATCCTCCTGGTTTCAGAGGAGACGAAGAACATCATCCTGATGGAGCTGATAGTGCCATTGGAGGACTGTCTGGACGAGGCCCATGAGAGAAGGACGACCAAATATGAAGAGCTGGTCATCGACTGCCGCAAGGAGGGCTGGAAGGCTAAGTGTATGCCCATCGAGGTTGGCTGCAGAGGGTTTGCAGTGGTGCATTGGGCGGGGTAAGTTTTAATTTATTCAGGGGAGTTTCCAGGTCAACCTTTGCCACCTTGTTCCAGGAGCAGCAGAGGAATCCTGCTC
>JAQMCX010000034.1:4357740-4367834 GCA_029814765.1 Acanthurus leucopareius
GTGTGTGTGTGTGTGTGTGTGTGTGTGTGTGTGTGTGTGTGTGTGTGTGTGTGTGTGTGTGTGTGTGCGTGTGTGTCATGTGTATGCTGGTGTATGTGTGTGTGCTGTTCTGATCAATTAAAGTTCCAACAAAACTTGAAATGCTTGTGTGTGTTGATTATGTGTGCTGTGTCAATAAAAATCTCTACAAGATTAAAAAAAAAGGTTTGTGTGTTTAAGTTGTGTGTTTAAGTTGTATCTGTGTGGGGGGTGTCTACCACAGCAATCAACACAAATACAGAAAAACTAATGTATGTAACATATTTACACACACACACACACACACACCCACTTACACGCATGCACACACACGCATGCACATTCCCACACACACAGTGGGGCAGAGGGGGGTAATCTATCAAATATGCACTTTTGGTGTTTGCACAATAGTGCTGCAATTGTTACGATTTCTCACACCACAACATGCGCCCCAGTTCCCTCATCCAATATAATTTTGTAGATATTTTTTTTTTTGGTTTGTATGAAATTGTTCAGAATTATTTAAAAACAGCCTCCAGGAAATGACCTGTAGTTAATAGTGTTGGGGGATGGGTAATGCATTGATTCCTGGGTGCAAAATTAACACTAAAGGTGATGAGGAAGAGAAGACCTGAGCTATCAGGTGCCCAAATTAGAAAAAACAAAAAAGAAGAAAAAGAAACGCACAAAAGATAAAGGTATGCATCAATGTTATCTCATTATGAGTATATTATGCATGTAATGAAATATAGCCCAATCTTATAACACTTTTGTTTGTTGGCCTATGTTGCTATGTTCTACCATGTACAAAGGGTGACAATAATCTGTTGTCAGTTCAACTAGCAACTAACAGTGGAGTTACACTGTATTTCACACTGTATGATTTCCATAACAATAGCGTGTAGTGTACCTCACTCTTAGAGCACAGGAAGAAGTGAGATGACCCCATGTACTAAGTAGCTTTGTAGAATCTCATTTCAGAGTCTTAAATATAATTTGCTTTTCAGGAAGTTTGTTCATATGAACTATAAAGCAAAATAGTCATCATGCATCTGATTTGCTGTATTCTACTCCTGGGAATCGATTGACTTTTAGCTCTTATACCATTTAATAAAAAAATGAAGATCAGGGGTGGATTGTGAAAACTGATAGTTACAAAATAATAAATAGCTTACTAAAGTTGTGAGTTTTGTTGTACGTAGACAAGTAGAGGCCCTCACCTCGTTGCTTATTGTTGCTTTACAGATAAGTCCAGGAGAAGAGATGAGGGAAAGATTGAATTTAAATATGGTGGTATAATTAATTATAAAAATCTAACCATCAATCATCAGAATACTAAAGTGATCAAAAACTTGAAAAATAAAAACCTTCCAGAGAGCATTAGAGACATGCAGTGGCTGATTTCAGTGGGCAGACATGCAGTGAGAGCTGCTGTGTCCTGGAGTTGCTTTGTTACCACAGAGTAATGTCCAGTGATTTATTGTGATGGAGAGGAGACACAAGAACACCTGCTGATGGGCTTTTACAGAGCTGGGCCGTCTGGTCTTGGCTAAAAAATGTTGGTGTAAGTTTAAATATTTGTTACAAGTCAATTATGTATGGCATCCTAGAAGAGAATGTACAACTTCACCACTCTAAACTGTTATTACCGGTCACTCTTACCGCCTGCCTAAAACTGTGGAAAACTTGTGAAACAGTCGTCCATCGTCTCTCTCTGTGTGTGTGTGTGTGTGTGTGTGGAGAACATAAAATTAATTTTGTATTTGTGTTTTACCAAGGTATCGAATTAAGTATAAAAGATGGTGATACTTCACTGGTATGGAGTATTAACCACTAAATTTCTGGTGTCATGATGTCCCTAATGCCGCTCAGAATTTTCATTTACCTTTTTGTGTAAGTAATTGTGGATTACTTCAACTTTTTCCTTTGGTGGCTTTTTTTTTGGAAAAACAATTAAAGCTGTTTTCTTTTCTTTTATACCACTAACTATGCAATAGCAAAAGGATTTTAAATGAAATGGTCGGGGCCTTATGAGAGCATCCCTTGAGGTGTTGAGACTTTAAGAACTTTGCTTAATTACTATTTTAGTCAAGTGATGTCCTACCAGCCTTATAATGCCATCTGGTGCCAGAGCTGATACACTCCTGGGGGGGTGTGGGGGGGTGCTACTTGCCTCATTAAAAATAAAATGGTTGCCATGCTATTTGTGCAGTTTACTGGCATAGATTACCCTGAAGGTCAACTGGGAGGCTGTGTTTGCTACTGATCCAGGCTACACACCCACACACACACACCTCACCCATTGCAACACCATGCAACTATTTCACGCTCAGCCAACTATGATGAATTGCTAATAGCTCCAACCTGACCAAACTTCTTCAGTCAGCTTTTTATCAAAACATTAATTGAATAAAAGTATTTGTGAGGTTGCTGCTTTATATAAATTTCATATTCTCAAAAATCAAATGCAAGTCCACCTCTGTGCCGCAAACGGCTGATTCAACGTCAAAACCTGCACTGACAAACAGAAACACCTTTTTGTGAAATAATGCAGCCACATCAACAGCTACTGTCAACAATGTTCTAAATTGATGTCAGAGTCTATTCGTCAGCCTTCAGCGCCTTTAATGTTTCCCTTTGACTCATGGGCACTGATATGAAGAGGGGGCCAACAGATGGAGGGGACCTGACAGGGGAACAGGAAAAGATGCTTCTGATGACACAAAAGTTAATCAAGGCAACTCTAAGGACAATAAAGAGTCTACCAGCCTGCCAAAATGTTGAGCTACCTGTGTATGTTTGTGTTCACATACATGTTTCAGTGTGCATAAAGTCATAGTGAATTACACAGATTTCACCTCAATTTGTGCTCTGTCAACTGTAACAAGTCAGGGTTTGCCACAGCATTGACTGTGTTCATGGAATTCACAGAGGCACACACAACAGTGCTGTACACAAATGTCACCTTAGCCAAGCTATTGTTCCGTTACACAATGTTGTACTTGGCTGGCGTGTTCTGGTAAAGCTAGCTGAAAACAAGATTGACAGTGAACACAAAGCACACAAATCTTTGATACACTGTACACACACACGCATGCACACAAACTGATATGCTGGGCAGCTTAAGGAAGCAGCTCTCAGCAGTGCAGCTTGGCAGGCCTGCAGGTGTACCCAATCAGGCATCTAACAAAATAAAAAGGGAAAAGATGGAAGCACGATCCGGCCACAGACGCCACCCTGTGTGGCGGAACAAAAAAACAAACCCTGCCTGCTTTCTACACAAACTGCCCGAGCTGTATTAGCTGTATGGAACACACATGAACACACTTCCTCATAGTTACATTGACTTGATCCACAGAAAGAAACAAAAATAAATGCTAAATAAAAAATGTGCTATTTATTTGTTTGGAAACAACTTATGAGTACAGTGGAACTAATTACTGTAAACTACTATCATCTGTCTTAGTACTTTTGTCATATGCAACTGTGTTGCATTTAAAACACATTTGAAAATATTATATAAATGTGTTATTTTTTTCACCTGGTATGTCCCACATGGCACCAGTGTCCTCAAGTTAACATGATGACTAACAAATTGAATGCTACCTGTATGGCCACAGTCAGTGCTACATTCCATAAACACACATGAAATATCAAACTAGTTTTTAAACCATCAGGTACACATATCTGATTATGTAAATGATTTGCAGTTATGGACCATATGACACATCATGTCAATTTTCCATCCTCAAATGCTTCATCTCCATGTGTATGCGTAGCTTAAATGCTGATTGGAGCTCTAAAAAAACTCTAACAAACAAGAACAGTGTTTTATATTGATTGTCCCTCCTCATAGTCCTGGTTTTTCTTCACTTTCTGTATCGGTTTTATTTTCAGCCTTTTTTCTGTGACAAGTTTGTTTGATAAGTTCTTATTTGCTAGTGCACTTAGTCCAGCTGTTTCCCCTCTTTCAGTTGTCACTTCCTCCTGTTTTCACCCCCTCTTGTTTTCCTGTGTTCCTGCAACCTGCTTGTTTGCTTCCTTGCGTGATCCACTTGCCTGCCAGTTCGTCTTGTAAGCCTCTAATATTAAAAGCCACTTTATTTCATCAACCTGCCTCTGGTGAATCTGTGTCTGGATCCACCTTACCTGGGTTGTTATTATTGTGACAGTCAGTTCGCGTGGATGGCTAGAAGATTTTATTTTTTTTTCATAGTCCACATTTACCCAAAGTTACAAGTAAAAGAAGAGTAAACATCTCCCACTCAGATGTTTCATTAATTACGTGAAAAAAAGGTTTTAAGTCCGATAAAAAGGAAAAATGTCCTCAATACTATTGAATGTGCTTTGTAAAACTACATTTTAAACCTGTATTTACAGGTTTTTTTGTCTTATTCAAATGCAGGCATCTGATTTAAGGCCTTAAATGAAACAAAATGTTTATCTTTTTCCAATAACCTTAAAACATCTATGTGTTTTGCTCAAAATGCTAAATATGCTTTAATGTATCACAGCAAAGTGCATCACAGATGGTCAGCCACACTGTGGTCATGACACAGCAAAGATGGTGATGTCTGCCCACTTGGTACCATGAATCTGTTAAACATATGGCTTGTGTGAGAGATGAAAAAGAAGCCTGGCTCATTGTTTTAAAATGGTCCTTTGTAGTGATTTTTGGGTCCATGTGACCCAATTTAGGTTGTATGTTTTCTCAGACACACCTTCACTTTTGCATCCCACACAAACTGAAACATGCTTGTGTGGGATGCATCTACATGAAACAGGCATTACAAACCCTTTTCTAGCATCTGTAGGTTAGCTTGTATGAAACTGTATCATGTTTTCTCCACTGGAGGGCAACCAAGAGGACACTTAATCTCATTTTCTTGCTTATTGCGCCACTGTAGACTGTTAACAATTTTTACATTCTATCAAGGCATTCAAAAGGACACTATACAAGTACAGTCTTTTGTAGCATTTCTTTCCAATTATGCATCTGCCTGCATTGACTGCATACCACAAGAGCTTGTAAGAAACTATGTTCATATAATATTAAAACAGAACAATTCTTAAAGTCTTGGGATGGGATTCAGTAAGATTTTCATTAGCCTGAGTTAAGGACAAAGTGAAGATTCCATCTACAAGTGTTTCCCTGGAATCTAATGTCATCAGTTTAATCAGGAATGTTCTTCTCATCCACTCTGGAAACTTTTCTGTTGAATCTGTTTAGCAGAAGTGGGCAATTAATGTGAGAACCTGAGGCACTTTGACACAGCCATGTGTCGCATGTCTTGTGGGTGAGTAGGTTTGAAATGTGACCTCTCACTATTCTCTCTCTGTGCGCCTAATTCATCCTGTCATCCTCTGTCCTGCTATGCCATCCAGATCCCCCCCCCCCCCCCCCAGTTTGCATCCTTTCAAGAGTTCCATCCTGTTCTTTTAAGCTTTCCTTTCACCTTCTCTGTCTTCAAATTACTGTTCAACCTCAGCATACCCTCCCTTCCTCCCTCTCCTTATAAATCTCTATTTGGTTTGCATTCATAGCCAGTTATTTTCACTTTTGTCTCACTTTGTTGAAACAGTATAAGAATGGTGTCATTTGTCAAACCTCAGCAGTCCATTTCTGTCCGCCCTCTGTTTCTCCTACCTTTTTGTCCTCTCATGATACTGACTTTGTATTTCTCACCATCTGCCTCTGCTGTTGGAATCATTTTCTTTGAAAAAAGTGTGAGACACTATCTTATGTCAGTCTTGCTTCTCTGTCGGGGAAGATAAAATCGCCAGAGAACTTGTGTGTTCACATAAAGTGAAGAATTAGTAGATGCAGGATTTATGCTTTACTCTCATTTTTGTACCTATTTGGAAAAAACATTTTAAGCTATTGTTGGTGAACCATGTCTTCAAAAATAAAGGGATTTATTTTGATGAAAATTTTATGAAACCTGTGAAGACAGTTCATGGCTCAGAGAACAGCACTGTGCAAAGACAGCAGGTACATAGTTTATAAAATAAAAAGAAACAGGAAAAGGCATTTAACAAAGTGTTAGATGGTGAATACATTTATTTTGGTATGCAGAGCTTCAGCACGTATTGTATGATCTCACCTTGGGCAGTAACACTGTCAGCACCATCATTTTTTTTATGAAACCTGCAGACACATTGTGAAGTGAGTTTAGCAGCTAATTTGCAGTTGAGACAAAGACAAGAGAAATGACTGAGATGCTCAGAGACTTTATTAAGCTTATTGTGGACACAAAACGATATTTAAAAAAAAAAAATCAATTATTAAAATAAAATTATTTTTAAAAAAAATTTCCCTCTCTGGAACAAATTGTGGCCATTTTTATCTAAAGATTGCTTATACACTTGCAACGAAGGAGGAGTGTGGCAGGACATGAGCCATATTCAAATTGCTCTGAATGGAACACTAGATTGTTCCTCTCTTGACAATGGTTAAAACCCTAAAACTCATCTCTGCTCATCAAAATTTCATATTTATTTTTTTCCCATTAAACATTCCCTTCCCACCTTATTTTAGCTCAGATGTGTCTCATGTTTGCCTTTATGTGTGGATGTATGAAGTCTGCAACCTGCAGCAGAGACCCTGCACATTCAACCAACAAACCTCATTAGCAGCTTTGCTATCTAACAAACTGCTGAGTATCATTTTACTCTACACAGATGTTAATATTGTAAAAACAGTAACAGGCCTGTGTAATACATTGAATTTTAAGAATAACTAACCCAACACTTGTAACATCCTGTATTTTAATCACACTACCAAAACCACTTTTTTTTACCAGCCAGAACTGACAGTACTGAGAGTCTTCTAAAGTCTTCTACTCCCAACATCTGGGATGGGCAGACCCATGGATTAATATTACTGACAACATTATTGTTAAACTGGCTATATTAAACTGTTTTTATATTAATGATTCCATTGACAATATTTCATGTGATTAGTATCACTTGCTATGATGAACCTACACAGAAATATGAGCACAACCTGTTGGTTCCTGCAAATTTTCTGACTAATAACTTTAACATTTTGGCTAACTCATGTTATTCCAATAGCTTCATTTTCAACTACAGAGGGCAGCTGCTTTTAGGATTGATTGTACACTACCTGCACGGTACCAAACACCAGATAAAGGTAGTGATTAGTGAGTGAACACAGTAAACCACTCAGAAATTAAATACACAGACATTTTCCTCAGGAGGTGTTATAGCCCAAAATGAGAGTTAAGAGAGGAAAAGAACAATATTTTGTAAAAGTTGAGGAATGGTAAAAATTTGGTCATACACCATAACTACTTTGCTTATTTTGGACATTGATTGTTGGTTTTACACTTTTCTTTACATTTTTACTTTCACAGGTCTCTACCCTGGTTCCCTGGATGAAATTCCTTTGTGTGACCCACCACTATTCCTCAGCCTCGGTCCTTCTTGGATTTTGTCTCTATTTCTACTATGTTGGATGGAGCAGTTATTTTGGAGTTCGTTAAAGGCCTGGTCCATCACACACAGACCCTTAAGGGTGCTTTCTGCATCTCTATGTGACTGGGGTGTCACATAGAGCCGCAGAGGCATGACGAAGCACTGGTATTTGATGACCTGGGAATGAGACTGGCCTGGCATGCCACCTCTGCCTGTGTGCTCAAGGATATTTGAGAAATCGGTGGGGTGTTGTTTTGAAAATGAGCTTCTCTGAGGTAGTCTAATCATCCGGCTGTCAGCAAAGCAGACAGGTATCACAGCAGAAACAGCCACAGGAAATAGATGTTTGCCTTTGTTTTTGTTTCATGGGAGCGATTACTCTCCAAACTGCACACAGGCAGAGAGGAAATAAAGGAAATGTTCGTTTCACTTCAGATGTGTCATTGTGATGGAAGAACATTAAGATAAATCCTTCAGGACCACAGTGTCTATTTTATCAACTTGAGGGTTTATTCAAGGAGAACAGCCTGCAGGCCTTATCAATTTTCATGTTGTGGGTCTATGAATCCAGCAGGTTTGCCTTAAAAGTGATACTAATCACTGTTGTCATCAGTGTGTCGAGCGGGAGATTGGGATCTTTATTGATCCGAAGCAGCCAAGTCACTTTGGACTGTCACTCACTGTCACATCTGCAGACGTAGCATCTTCTGTCAAGTTAGTTTCTACTCCCTGATACCAGGAAGTACTTAGTGTTATAAGGGGATAGTTAAGTAGAAAATAAGTTTCCCTCTCAGGCAGTCAATTAATGTGAGTTCACAAAATTTAAAGATGTCTTGGGATTTCAATGCAGAGGAAAAAAAATCAGCCATCAGATACTCCAGAATCATCAGCCATTCCAACCACCTTTTTCATTAGTTAGAAATTTTCTGCAATTCCCAAAACATCTTTTAAGAACAGTTTGAAGAAAATTTGCTTTTTATTTTTCAATCAATGAAACGCTCCAAAGTCAGTCTTCATGCTGGGAATAGGGACCTTTGGAACCTGTGAAGGTTCAGGATATTTGGGGAGCAGCTTCAGTTTCCCACTTTCTGCCCAGGTTTAACATATTTTCTTTAGTCACTTTCTGCTCATCTCTGCAATAAACAGAAGCATTTGCTTTTAAATGTAAAAGGACTGACATAAAACGTAGAATGTGGCGTCTGCTTTATATTTATCGCACCCGTGATGTTTAGCACAGAGAGACCCACTGGAACTGGGACTGTGACTTGCCTAAATTTTTTATATATTAAAAAATTATATTAAAATAAATAAAAAGTTCAATATAAATGTTTAATCTTCCTTTTAATGTGTATGGTGTTGTTGCCAAATATTTTTGCACTAGGATTAAAAAAAGGCATTCAGACTTAATTTGTGTAAATGGTCCTTAAATGTCAGGGTTCAGATTCTAACCTTAAAGCTTTGTCATTGTCCAAAGTCTTTTTCCTCTCTCCTCCCATTAAAGGTGGCTCTGATCAATCCTCTTCTTTGATTGCTCCTAAATAGCTTGGCAGCCTAAGAGCAGATAGTTTTGTAAGAATGACAAAGCGACACCCAGAGAACCTTCCAGCCAGCCTATAAATGTCTGCTCAGAGAATCCTTTTAAAGTGCTTTGTTCCCTTCTTAAACATAAAAATACAAGTCAGTGCACCCCACAAAGTCTTTCTCTGTTCCCCTTCCCATTTACCTATCATGGTTGTTAAGCTTAATGTGAGCACTTGAGGAAAATAGCTGGGAGGATCAGTGTCAGTAAGTCAGCCGTAGAATAGACCTGTTGTGAGGGTGATGTAGGTTTGTGTGTTTGTGAATGCCTGGTTTGTACAGGCCACATAGCCAGGGTTTTATTAGATGATCCCTAGGAGGTCAAGCAAATACTGTAGAAAATCAAAAACAGGGAAATAAAACAGCGCCCTCACCAGTGGCAGGAGGCGTACAATACAGATCATTTTTTGTCATCTTGGGGTCATTTTCGGTCGGAAGTCTCATCTTTATGTTGAGGTTAAAGTTAGGGTAAGACTACAGGTGGGACGGTAAGATAATCCTTTTTTTAACCCAGTTTTTACACTAAAAGGACTTAAAAAATATAACTCCACATGTCACAATGTTGTTAATTACATGGTCAACAAATATATAATATATGCCTAAATAAAAAGTTGCCCTACGACCCTAGGGGTTGTTTTATGTTGGAGGACAGGCCTGTTATTGCTCTGTGGACTGCACATCAACATTGCCACCATATTGGAGAGGTCAAGCTTGGCTTTTAGACGCTGAACAGAGGAGCTGCAATCTTTCCGAGATATAATGGATTCTGGATATAATGTTTGCATACAGAGAGGTTTGCAATTAATATATTATTAAATGACATAATGTTTAGAGTGGAGTACAAAAAAAAGTTTAGCCCCCTGTTAACTTGAATTTAGATAAGTGGGTTACATATTTGTATAGACCCCCAAACAGAATGTGTATCTTAAGCTTACATGAACTAAATGACTAACATAATTCATGTTACCATGGCAATGGCGGCATATACACATGCAGCAGCTGGTGGCTCCCTCAACTTTAGCATAACAAAACGAAAAAGGAGCGATCCTCTCGTTTTTATT
>JAQMCX010000034.1:4447474-4470713 GCA_029814765.1 Acanthurus leucopareius
ACACACTAGGATAATAAGACACAGGTGGGGCAATCAACACAGGTGAAACACATCAGGGCAGGGCAGGTAATCACAAAGGAAGGGAAACTTGACAGGATGTGGGTAGACACAGAACAGGGTTAACCAAAAATAAAACAGGAAACAACGAAACAACGAAACAACGAAACAAGGATATATATACGAAAACCAGGGAAACTTTAAACTCAACTAAAGGACCAACTGAACTAAAACTACTCCATTGGTGGATAATGACAATTATCATTATTAATTGAAAACCACACCAGATGGGGAGGAGCAGAAATGTGTACCAGCAGTTTGCTAAAAATGCCTGTGCACAAGAAGAAGTAACAATAACACCTAACAGTCGTGCAATGTTGGTATTGCTCATTGAGTACTAGCCAACTTTAAGCATGGAACATAATCAAGCACTTTGTACATGAATTGAATGTTTATGTTAGTTTGACTTGGATATTTTTTGTTTAGTCTTTGGTGTAAATGAATGAAGGATTTAAGTTGGCCATTCATCATAACTTTACAATATCTGGTCTTTTTCTGGTGGCTGTGTGTATGCCACTGGAGTGTCACCAATGGAGTCAAATAGCAGACTCTGCCTGTGTTTTGTACTTTGTTTCAATGCTCTTTGATTTTATCATCATTACGTTAACATGAACTGCTATAATAGTAGGCTATATTAAGACCCTTTAATAGCAGCTAGTACATACTGTATGAGATTAGTGTTAAGTAGTAATTTGGGACCCAAATTTCCAAATTGTTGTGAACTTAAACAAGACTTAAATCCCAAACAGTAAAATGACTAAAGCTAAATCAAAATCAGCTGAAAAAGCACTGTGAACTATCAGGCATGGCAGGAGCTGCAGACGGGGGCCGACAGGAGTGATACAAAATGAGTCTGTAATGGCAAATCAGGAAAAGCCAATCTAACCTGCAGTCACTTGAATACATTTACTTGTGAAAGAGTTGAAATGTTTCCATGACTACACCCCACACATCTGTAGATAACTGTAATGGAGTGGTTGCAGTGCCAAGTGAGTGAGAATAAAATGCATCTGTTTTGCATTCATCAACACCTTCCTTTGTTGTTTACCTGAATGTTTTATTCTTTTTTGCCTACCTGCTGCTGGAAAAGATTCCTCTTCCTCTGCTTGTTAGATCAAGGAAAATGCTTTGTAAACTTTAACTATACACTGCACATTTCTAAGAGCTTATGACATTTTATTCTACAGTTCCATGCTCCCGAATAGCCCACAGTTTCATTGCACTCATGCGTAAGAATATAAATAAACAATATCACTTTAGCCCAAACAACACATTCATTAACATGACTCAGAGCAAACTGTACTCTGTGCTACCTCAAATATGCATATCAACTATTTATGCAGTTGCTGCACACACCTTGGTCTGTAGTATTCATTATGTATGAGGACAGCTCTGTTGCTGTGAGTGCTGGAATGCTTTGGGAGGAAAATAATCACACATACATTAAAAGACACGCACGCAATGAAAACTGTTACTCAAAACCAAAAAAAACGTGTTTAATAAGGCAGTAAAGTGCAGGTGGGGGAGTGTTAATGGACAACAAAGCTGATGTGTGTGTCCTCGCTGAGATTTCCACTATTACCTTTACAGATCCGCCCTCCACATTAGCATCCACACAGGCCCCTCTTGTCTCTACTCTAGTGACAGGCCCCGCAAAGGCTCTATGAGGCTTATATCAGCTTGATTTTGTATGTGTAGATGTATGTGTGTGTTTGTGTAAGTGTGTGCACATCAGCCTATCTGTCTGGTTGAGTCACACCTCTAAGCTAACACACACATGGCTGTAACCAGCTTCAGTAAAGCTCACAAGGACACGGGCGGCCTAATGCCGTTGTCAATCTAACAAATACCACCATCAGTCTGAGAGTAAGTGTATGTGTGTGTGCGTGTGTGTGTGTCCAGGAGGAATAACCGCCTCTCTGCTCAAACACAACTGTCACAGATTAGCGTGAAGGAGGGCTGACAAGACAATGTTTAAAGAGAGGGAGAGTTGGAGGAACAGTGTATACTCTTCAAACCGTCTGCCAGATAACCCTCGTTCTTAGGAATGAATACACTAATAGTTGATGCACGTATCCAGAGAGGAATGAGTGAAACACAGTTATGAAGTACTGAACTATCAGGAAACACTAGGGACAGACAGAGCACTACAATATTTTACTGAAGTATAAATTCACAGTAGAATAAGGTAACACAAACACAACGTGGACATGCAAATACAAGACATCCTCCGCAGTGACTGCAGCCACAAACAGCCACACATTACAACCAAAAACAGAGCTGCACACAGATAGAACCATCACCACAGCGAGTGTGTTGTTGTTATCACTAACATTCTATGAACTTCAAGCACTGTGAAGTCCCAGAGTATCAGCCTATAATGACATTAACTATGTAATTGTGTTGCATTGTTCACAAAATGCCGAGCCACACATTCCCCCTGACACTCAGCTAGTGAATATTAAACATTAAGGACATTTTATATTTATTATACATATATATTCCTGAGCATCACCTCTGTGTACATGGAGCTCTCTGGAGCTCAGCCCTCCTGCAGCTGCAGACACACCAGCAGCTTTCTGATGCATTCACTGACGTGGCTCCCTTCTATAATTTTGTATGTTTGTGTGACTTTGCTTCTTACTCTGGAACTGATTCAATTTAAAATGCACTGAAGTACAACATGTAAGATGCCTGTGTATGTATGTAAGCTACTAATATTCAAAAAATACAAAGTATTGCAGTATGCAAAAGAAAAGGAAAATAAATTATTATGGTGAGGAAAGTCAATGTAATTTATTACTTCACTTCCTGAAAACAGTATGACAAAGTAATCTGAAAATAATAAATGATTCTTACAAATGTAGTACCATGAGTCATTTCATTAAAAATCCTCACTAACAGAAGGTTTCAGCTTTTACAAGAAAGATTTAATAGGAGAATAAAGCACTTTGAAGGCCTTTTCAGACATGTGATGCACCAGGAATAAGCAACATAAAGCAGAAACTGATAGGAATGTTATTACTTTAGATTTGGTATTTAGTCATAAACTAAGGTACTGGACAGAATTTGAATTTTGACCTGATGATGGCGTGAGATGAGGGGTCAGAGAGTTACCAAAGTTTCCAAATTTATCCTTAAGGGGAAGAGGAAATAATTGTGAAATCTTTTCATTCATAACTACAAATGTCAACTTTGAAGAGCTTTGAAAAGTCAAAGGTTCACTAGAATTAATGGGGCTCATTTTCTGGGTATCATTAGTGTCTGTGTTTAATTTTGTGCCAGTCTGTGAATAATGTTGAGATACTATATCACAGCGTGTGGCATAGTGTGCAAAAAAAACTTCTGCTGGTGGTGCCAGAAGAAACACTGGATTAAAGTGAATAGAATTCATCCATTGAAGATCAAACATGTCTGTTAGACACCTGTTGGAACAAACGACAGACATTTCCATCCCATTAGCAGTTCTACCTCAGAATACTGCTAAGTTTTGCGTGAACTGAAAAGTCTGCAAAATTAAATGCTGATCACTGCATCTCATCACCTCTTTTCATGCATTTATATCCAGGACAAACTCACAAGATTGGATATTTTATCGAACACTCAAAAGTCAGATACGTTGCTGACCTCCCACATGGCATTTCATTAATACATTGATTGAATTTGTTTCCTCTAATTCACATGATATGATTGATGCAATATTTTTTGCATTTCTACTCAGAGTTTAAATAAATCGTTTAAAAATATGCAGAAAAATGTCATTATCTACATTTCTTATAAGTTATTGTAAGTGCATCTCATCTTCATAGAATAACAGAAAAAAGAAGTAGACCGACAAGATACAGGTTTCAGGTCTTTCTACAGCATCGTAATACTTGAAAAACACTTACACAACAATATTACAGGTAGAATATCATGTTTTTTTGAAGTTCATTATATATGAGTTTGTGAGGGGGAACAAAAAAAAAAGTTTGGCAATGACGATTCATGCTTGATATTAATATTCCCCAACCCCCAAACTAAATATTTCACCCCTTGGATCACAGCCTAATCATTTTCTAATCTCAAGATACAAAGCTTGTTTTCCTAATATATCAAATTAATTTATCTCAAGAAAACACAATGCAGATTTCTTAAAACAAGTCTTGTGAAACTTTTATGAAGGACTGAAGTGCAGAGAGTTAGACAGATGGGTTTGGAGCCGGATAAATATATATATATGAATATGAATCCAATTTCAAATTTTAGACAAAGGTTACTAAAGTGTAACTTTACATTTCATCCTACACTGGGACAAAACATCTCTGCACAGAGATTTAACCCCATCTTTATCCTCTTAATTGTTCTAATCCTAAATTAATTGCCTGTCAGCCTGTTACAGTATGAAATTAAGTGAATCACAGCACAAAGAGAAAAAACAGCATGGATGAATGGATGAAAGAGGGAGGAAGAGAGGAGGAAAAATGCTGGGTTTGAGCTAAAACCGTCCCATCTTGGATGCAGATTAGGCCTGCAGACAGACTCTCCTCTGATAGGCTGCCTAATAAAAGAACAATAAATGGAGACACACTGTGAAGCTACATGGTGTGTAATTAAAAAGCAATTACAGTCTTCTCTCTCTTCACACTTTTATCACATCCAAAAATAATACCAGCGTCTTCTAGCAACAGTGATATATTCCTGCTGTCTTTCACCCTCAGATATGTTCACCTCAGCTTTCTTTCATCTCACCTCTTTTTCACCAAGGTCCTTATTAGCACAACCTGTGTGTTTCTTACTTACCTCTTAATGCACTTCAGTTGGCTAAAGATAACTCACAGCTTGATTGCATCAAATAAGGCTCTGGTGGTGTTTGTTTGTTTGTTTGTTTGACACAATTTTTTGTTCCATCCTTTGTTCGACTTCACACCCCACGTTTATTGACTTTTTATGATTTTTGTGCTTCTACAAGGAAAAAGTTGATTTTGTAATTAAAAAGTTTCTCTTTTGTTTTCTATGTTCAGAGAATTTTATTTTGAAAATGGACCACATTCTTTATGCCTTTCTTACGTCTGACTTCCTGTCTGACTTAATCTGGTCAATGCAGCTTGACAGAGCTTTTGTCTGTGTCAAATTAAACAAGTTGCTCATTTCAAGCGTTGTTTCAGAGACTTCTGAAAATCTGTGAGGCCATAAGGTGAAAATGGCTGCCATCAGCAACAACAGCTGTGTTGGACTAAAGAAGTAAAGATGTGGGCCAGGACATACAGTATATCCCACATGGGCTGATACAGTTTGGAGTGGAAAGTTAATTTCATTTTTTCCATTATAGGAGCACACAAATAGTTGTTTTTTTTACCTAAAACCTTTTTTTTTGCTCTTTGTCTCTGTGTCATCACTTATAATCCCCAAACATGCAAACTCTAAGGGGTATAGTCCCACTTATTTCATGGTCACTTACCAATGAAATGCAAAATATGATGAATTAAATATAAAAAGTACAATTTTTTGTTAATTAAATATGAGTATAAATTAAACATAAGTATGAACTCTAGAATTACATTGTTGGTGTTAAGCTAAACAGATGGAGGCATAAGATGGAGTCAAAAGTTTAAAAATATTGACAGATCCCCTCAGTCATGAACATAACTTAATCCACAAAAGAGAGAATATGCTGTGCATAAACAACAACATCATTACTGTCTCTGCAGTGGAGATAAGGTTATGAAACACTCACAATACACAGACTTCATATCTGCCTCCTTCCTCTGACACTTAAACTTCTAAGCTCCTCATTGCAAGCTTTCTTTTCCTGATCTTTAACTTTTGCTAGCATCTTATCATCTAAGAGAGACCTAAGGACATCAAACACTCACAAGAACAACCAACTAAAAACACAACTACACTACCTACTAAAGAAGGACTTTACAGAACAAATAAAAATTCTAAAACAAACAACAGATAGTGAACCTTTAAAAACCTCAAGAGAGGACTAAGGACTTCAGCTTGAGAGCAGGTCATTCCATTTAAAAGTTGCAAAGTACCTGCTGCTTTCATTATACATGAGGGGTTAAAGTTAAATAGTGAGTGGATCAGGTCATGTGGTAACCAGATGTCACTGCTACCTTCCGCCCAGAATGATTTTTATCCAGCATTCACATACTCACTGATAGGCAGCTAAAATTAGCTAACCATCAATGTACCAAAGTGGCTGAGATGAGCTGAGTCACATACTATCACAGCAGAATGTTTAGGAAATTGTTAGTTTACTGGAAAAAAAAAAAGTTTTGCATGTTAAAGTAGGAAAAAGAAAACTGAATGGGCATGAAAGGGACTAATGAATAAAGCTTGAGGACTAAAGAATTTTTTAGGTTCAGAACACTGTATTTTCTATTTTATATATTAGAAAAGGTAATTTAGTTTTCTCATAAGTATATATCAGGAGTCTGTGTAACATAGCTATCATGATGTTATCTTGCTAGCTTGATGGATTTCCTCACACACACTCCTGAAACATTTGCCACATGTAAATGCTAGATTATTACTTTATACTGAATGTGGCATATGTTGGATATATTGTTGTCTTTTCCCTTATTATTTTTATGTGTAGTACAGCTTAGTAGCAGTGTGTGTGTGTATGTGTGTGTGTGCGTGCGTGTGTGGGTGTGTGTGTGTGTGTGTGCGTGTGTGTGAGTGTGTGTGTGTAAAACTGTCTCTAAAACAAAGCCACCAATATAACCGGCTAACATTAAATATAAGTATGAAAGAAGCCTTGAGTGATTCCTCATACTTGTAGAAATGACTGGAAGATGGATGTAGCTTTTCAGAGGATGTATGGGGACACTTACACTGCACTCACTACATTTAGCCTCTTAACTTTACTCATAATTTGGTGAAGTTAAAGAAATTAATTAAATAGAGAATGTAATTGCTTTTGAAGCATTAAGAGATCCTCGTGTTTAAACAAACAACAGTTGTTATAGAAAAAATAGCTCTGAATTAGTCATTGAATCGATGCTTGTGTTTTTAGCTTTTAAATGTCTTCAAATATGTCTTCGGGTCAACCACTTCCTCTGGATAAAGTTACAAATAAACCCATTATTTTTCTAATGTTGGCTGTGGCCATTTAAGTCATAAAACAGCCTGTTAAAAGGCACCAGAATACAGGAAATGACATCTACTCTGTTGGAAGTTTTGGCGTGAGAAACCCTAGAACACCTAGATTGTCCCATCTGTATTTTTAATGCTTCCTACCCCAATGCTTGTCTAAAATTCAGAGTTACTTAATTATTGTTAGAAACAAGTTGACTGAATACAAAATCATCCATAGACTCCACTACTTTAAGACCAAACTATTTGAACGAATCTGTCTGTTCAGCATTATGACAGATTTAAAGGTGCAGGGGGCTATTGGACGCTTCTCTTCTGGCCCTGTCCTCAGTTACATTGTACACAGTTATTGGTGTGAAATATTTCAGTGGATCTGTGTGTTTTCATGTTTCCTCCAACTGACACTGATATTATGTATTTTAACTTCTGCATACCCTGAATGTATATTAAATATCACATGATGTATTCTTCTGACCTGCAGTTGACCACCTACTTAATATTTACAGTATGTTCATATGATTTATAAATGTCTTATGAGTCTTTTCATGGGTTTCATGTGCCATCTCTTGCATGTGACAAAAGGGTCACATGGAATCCTATATAAGGTTTACATGTGGTACGTATCTCTGGTGACCTCGGGTGGCCCTGACCATAAAGCAGGAATGGGAGACGGTTAGAACAAGGGACCTTCATGGAGATTGACAGTCACATATCAAAATGACCAAATGTTGCTATAAGAGAAACAGGAGTTGCATTGAGCATATAAGAGGCACTCGACCTGTTGTTCTTTGTCATTCTATCAGCTGCCATGTTTGCTGACTGACCTCAACCGAATAAACTCAAATATAGGCCCAAATCTGTCTGTTTGTGTATTCCTTCCACCTGTGATTAGCTGAGACGAAGCCCTCCCACCAACAGACATTGACACTTGACATGGTTGCTGCCGAGAAGATGAATCTAAGTAGATGGAATCCAAAAATTCTGCAAAAGCATTATAATCACTCAAGTGGGGAGAATTTAACTAAAAAATGTAAAGCACTGGTATCATGCAAATACCAACCGAAATTATGTGGCAGAATACTTTTATAGATTTACATTTCAAAAACCCAATTTTTACATCAAAATAATTTTCATATTAAAAACTGTCCTCTAACCTTGAAGACAAAGCTAAAATTATCAACAATGGCTTAAACTTTTTAATATTTCTGGGTTGTCAGTCGCCCAACTGTTTGCTGCTAAGCAGGGAGTACATAAAGTTAATAAGAAATTTTTAATGAAAAAGCTGGCTGTTGCTGCTGGAAACAAGGTTAATGGGAGAAGTGAAACCGAAGCAAAAAGATAAGGCTGCAGGCTGTAAAACCAAAAGAATGTGCTTAAAGAAACTAAAAATGCTGTGTGAATAATAATAAGTTGTAGAATTTCCACTGCCATATTTCACACAATCTTTTGATCCATTGTACATGTAAAATAATTATTAATAAGTGCATTTATAAGTCCTCTAAATTAAGTGTCCACTCCCTGTGGCTTTAGAAATGTATAAAATCATCTACTGCCACATTGAACCCTACACATCATTATTTTTGCTCTTCTTGTGCACATGTTGAACTCTGCACACAGCTTCTGAAAGATTAAAGGATCTAAATGGGAGAGGGTGTAACTTTGTATCATTTGAATTCTGTGAGACGGGCGCAGCAGTGGACCCACAGAGATACTGAACTGTCCTTTATTATTTAGAGTGTGCAGCCTGTGAACACTTAAAAGTACAGCAGCAGCATGAGGTTTGATTCAAGTCCCCTCGTCCTGTCTCCCATCCACTGAAGTATCATTAATTATAAGCGCAGACGTTTCCTTAGGCATTCCAGGCACAGCATGTGTTGGTTCAAACACAAGCCTGCTCACATCAATTTCACTACTAAGTTGGTTTTCTGAGGAGTTATCAAAGATCTTCGGTTCGCTTTGGGTTATTGTGCCCTCGCCGACTCTCCTCCTGCTACATTGGCAGTCGGTGCGGCTCGACAGAACCTTTCCCCTCTCCATGCCTTCTCTCCCTGCACCTCCTCTCCCAACAGCTCCTCTCCTCCCTCTCTCTTTTTCTCTCCCACTATAGATCTGTTTTTCATTGCCCACAGTAACTCCCCTCTTTGTCTTCCTCTTCCTCTTTTCTCACCTCCCAGGAGCTTTTCACTCACTCTGGGCACGACTGCTGCTGTTGCTGCTGCTGCTGGTCCTTCTCTGTGGCTCTCTGCTACACTGCAGCAAACACCCCCACCTCCAACAACACAGCCTCCTCCCTTTAAACCTTTATCGATGCATCCCACACTAGTACCAATCTACTTGGGCTTGTTTTCTTTCATAAACAGAGTTTTCCCTGCACTCATCTTGAGGCATTTTGAATGCTCTCCTCTTTTCTCTTAAGCTAGATTTTTCTGCAACGCATCCCTCTCCAATACACTGTTTACACCCGAAAGGATTTAATTTAACACAACTTGCTCTGTAAATTTTCTCCTAGAAGCAGAAATAGGTTTGGTCTGCTCGGGATATTTTGTTGTTTTGTTGTTTGAGCGTGCCTCCACCTTTCACCCAGCACTTCCTTTCACCCATCTGTATCCCTCGCTCTCTCACTCCACCTCGGAGTGTAACATAGCAGAGGCAACAGGGGCCCGACCTGATTTCCTTTCATTGCATTGTGATACCACCAAGTCCCAAAGAGGAGTCTCCTGTGTTACCATGTCATCACTTATTCATGACAGCTTCCAAACACGACTGGATTCACAGCCACGGCAGCCACGCAACCTAATTCCCACACCCAAATTCACACACATAGAAGCATACACATGCTCGCTGCCCAAGGGTTGAAGTTCATGAGACAACAGGTGGGTCCTTCTTATAATATAGTTCAGACACAAACAGCCAAAGAGGGTAAACACACAGGGGTTTGGGTTTTACAAATAGTTGGAGTCATATTTGTTGAGCAAAAATTTAGTGGATGAAGCCAAAGAAGCTTTTAGAGGGAGCTGACTAGCAAAGACAGAATAATTCAGAGCAGAGATTCTATCTGTTCTCCACCAACAACATCATCTTCAAGATATGGTGTTGACAACTTTTGCCATCAGAAACAAACAAGCTTGGTAGTGAAAGTCATGCTAACATGCTGATGGTTTTGCTGTTTTTGTGTTTTAACCATTTACATGCATAAATATGGATGACTTGACTGCTGCTCAAAAGTGAAGTGATGGTGATGAAACTCAGGAAATTATTAATAAAAATAAATGATAATTATTGAATTCTGAAAATAATGATGATGATTACACAGCACAACATTTTTAACACAACATCAGATGAATGCAACCATCATGTGAATATGGAGAATGAAGATAGTGAAACCTATAATAAAGATGTGCAGACATGATCAATCATGATGCTTTTGAAGAGTGACTGACAATAGAAGTGATCATGGTGAAAACAATCTTCATAATGGGAGGATAATGATAAATACAGATGTCAATAATGGTAGAAAATTGAATGTTGGTGAAAATCAGGACAACAAAAAATCACAAATACATCTGTTCAGTTTTTTTGTAAAATCTCTATGGTTTGATACTAAAAATTGTAAAACTCTCACAGCACCTCAGATAATTCTGCACTTGACTCCGAACATGTGTTGTGATAAAAGCGGGTCAATGACTTTGTAGTGTAGCCGATAAAAAAGACGACTTTCATCCTCTTTTTTTATTTATAGCCATAAACCGTGCATATGCTTCTTATTTTGCTCTGTTTGCTCTCCCAAGGGAACTTTAATCCCACATCTCCCTCTTGCTGATAATACTAATAATAGTTTAACTTCTCTCCCCCCTCCTAAACAATTTATGACCACTATGATTATTTCATAACAACAGTGTTTGAAAGCCAACAACCAACAGTGATTGTTGTGAAATCCTTTTCCACGAGTGTCAGTGTGCATTAGCGCTATAATTTTAGAGATGGTATTGGAGTGGGAATTATTTTAGAACATCATTTGTGGCTCTCACAGCAAACTTGAAGTAAGATGAAGATGGATTTTCTCATTAGGGATTATTTGGCTTGTAGGCCGCTTGAATGTTTAATAGTGTAAATTGTTGTAAAGTTGAGCAGTTGATGTTAGTTTGTGGATGTTGTAAATAACGGTGTAACCTGGCTTTGGAGCTGGCTGAGGCAGAATCAGATTGCGACCGTGATAGTAAAATGGAAACAATCTGTGCAGGAACAAACTGGACTGGAACGAGCTGACCTTTAATAACAGTTGGAAGCAAAAGGCAAAAAAACAGACTAAAAGGACATGAGATACAAACATAAAACTTTGGCTCACCGTCCACCCTATCTGGACTTTCTCTCTTGTGCTGCTGGTCTTTTTTTTCTTTTTTTTTTTTTTTAGATTTCAGATGAGTGTGAAGTCATTAAAATGGCTCCTCTATTTTCGTTTGTGACTCCAGAATATGAATGAGTGCATACCAGAGGGCCTGAGAGGGAAGATGCTCCAGCACCCTACTGCATTTTTATCTTCTAAAAGAAAAGTTTCAAACAGGATTCAAAAGGAAAGTAGTTTCATCTCAACTTCTAAGTACATCTTAAATCTATACTAATTAGGCTGAAGTATATTTTTATAAACCCTTTTTTCATTAAAGCTACAACAATTAATATGTTTTATTAGAATATAAAAGTAGAACATGTGAAAGGCTGCTGGAAGTGACAAACTTCCAGACAGAGACTAGCTGGTAAAGAGCGTAAATATCTAGCGGATGAAAAGACACATTTTTTTGTTGTTGTTTTTTCTTGCCCATGGGGGTTAGGCTAATTTTTACATGCAGCACATTAGACTGTGGGTGACACAGTGGTGCAGTGGTTTTCACCTCACAGCAGGAGGGTTCTCAGTTCAAACCCTGCCTTTCTATGTGCAGCCTACATGTTCTTCCCCTGTCTGCATGGATTCCCTCCAGGTGCTCTGACTTCCTCCCACAGTCCAAACGCATGCAGGTAAGGTCAAGTGGCGGCAGTTGAGAGGCGACCATGAATGGTTGTTTTTCTCTCTGATATCAGTATCTGGTGCTGACATGCATATGAGAGTATTTCCTTCTGCACATGACAAATGTATACATGTAAAAAAAAAAAAATTCTACAGTTACTCTCAAGGTTTTAGGATCAAGTTTATTATCTGTCCCAGATGGGCAATTTGTGCTGCAGCAGGCATGAGAGACGTTAAAACAAAGTAACAATCACAAGACACATGTAAAAATAGAATATGTATGACTATCTCAGTTATTAGAAGTCCACTGAAGCCCCTCAGTCCTGTAAAAATCATCAATCATCATCATCATCATCACCACCACCATCACCGTGGTAGTGGCAGCAACAACAACAACAAAACAACAGTAGCAACAACAGCAATACAACAACAACAACAACAACAGCACCCAGGTTGCTTAGTCTGGCCCATATCATTTAAGGCTGGGATGGAGACAGGGATGAGGGAGTTTTTATACCTGTTTTTTGTGGCCTTTGGGGCACTCAGACACGAGCCAGATGGTAAGAGCTTGTACTCTAAGATAAGAGGAAGAGGATTTACCTATTCGTTCTAATACCTTTAAAAACAAGGGCTAATCTCTAGTTAGCTGCTCTTTTGTATTATGAATTTGCTTATACAGACTGTAATGTTTGTTATTATGATTATTATGTTGAGTCATATCAGCTCATAATCAGTCACTACCAGGTTTCTGGCTGCTGTTTAATAAGGGTTACACCCACTATGTCACTGTAACGCTGAGGAAAGCCGATGACTTTTTCTAACAGATGGTCCTTTTTCTCTGTCAGCCCTATTATGATCAAATTGAATAAACAAATGCTATTATTTAAATTATACGCTGTGCACTAAAGAAATGAAAAAAAGAGATACGATTGAAATATATCAACAAAATGACCATACTCTGGTAAAGGGAAGAAAGTTAGCATACACTTGTGTTGATTTGGGATATAACACATTAGAATCTCCTGCTATAACCTGCTATATATACATATCTAGGCTGAATCTCTCAGTGTGTTTAACATAACATTAACATAAAACTGCTGTTTGGTCGAAAAAAGTATTTTTTTGCAAGAACATTGGATAACTTGAAACCAACAAATTGGAAGAAGCAAACTACAAAGAAAAAGGGCCAGCGGATGTTGTTCAAATCAAGTAAATAAGTACAACAAAAGGAAGACCACAGCTGCCCTTTTTTAGAAGAAACAAGAATAGAAATAAGACATTACTACCTGACTTAAATTTTCAGAAACTAATAAAACAGTAGAACAGCACCCCTGCTCTCAGTGTCTGAAGACAAAGAATATCTAGTGTTTGTGCAAGAGTGAACTAAGTTTTGAATCCAAGCTTTGCAAAGCCTCTAGGTAATAAAAAAAAGTACATTAAAACTATCTGAGAAAAGTAGAAGCCAGTCAAAGACTCAACAGTCTGACACAACAAGAGACACCATGGTGAGCCGGCGAGCTGGCGAGCTTTCGGCTGCACTGGCTGCTGAGCTGGCAGGATTTTGTGACCACTCAGTCTCCTGTTTGTTTGAAATTGGAAGACCTGACAGGTTGTCACTCAAATTGTTGTCCTCAGCTTTCAGGAAGCAGAAGGTGGGATGGGCATCACCTCCACAGGGAATACACATCCTAATTAACATATATAACAAGACACTGCAAGTGGGAGTGCCAGCCTGCAGGGATGACAGTTACATTAATATAATAGTCCACTAAGCACACCAAATAAGGAAAGATTTTCTTTAATTACAAGCTTTGCTTCTTGTCTCCTGTGTAACATAATGATTTAGCTTATTAATTAACAAAACATGTGCATTATGGACAGTGTTAGGAAGGTTTTTTAGATGTAATTGCTGACAGAGTTATTGTTACCCTTTAACCATATATTTTGTAATACAACTGTTTTGATTCCTTAATTGCTAATTAACTAAGTAATGTCACTTATTACGTTTGTCTTCTTTTCTTTTCAGTTTTTTACTGATCTTTAAAATGCTATTTTATGTGACTGACTATTTACATCTGTGTCCTCATTTCACTGTTGGTGAACCAGCTTTCCACAGCAGAGTCAGGTGGAAGCCATTTTTTATTTACAAAAACAATATTTTTGAATATCCGGCAGTGAGAAGGTGCTCATGTCTGTTAACGACATGACCATCTGCCTTTAGAAGCAATGCAAATTAAACAAGAGAACCAATCCAAATGCTCAAAATGTGAGACCATACTTCCAAATCAATGGAGACTGTCTGGGTGTAGACACGGCTCTTTCTACGACATCATACCCTTGAATGTTTTGCCCTCAAATTCTGACCCAACAGCTCTGCTGACAGGAAATCAGTTAAGTCAACAGCTGAGTCATTGGAATACACTCCTGCCATGGTGAAAAGATGCAAAGCAACAGAATGAATGTTATTGAATGTTTTGTTTTACCAATAAGCTTTTTACCAAAGAGAATACATTCAAATTTACATTCTCTTAACATATTACAGTGTCCTCTAGTTTGTTGGGGGATGATACCAGCCCCAGTTTATCGAGCTACAGTTTGAGTAAAAAAAACAAGAGCTCTGAGGACATTTACATTCAACAGAGCATGTGCTGGTTTAACACGTCTTTAACTGAGAGACACAAAACCTACTGCACACTAAATTATTGATCTACTGGAAATGTCACATTACATCACTGTGTATGTACTCATCACACGAAAGAAGGGCCTGTCAAGGAAATGAAAGCAAAACTTGGGCTGAGATGCACAAACATGGCAAAAAAAAAAAAGGAAACTGTAAATCAGTTTTAAAGGGAGACTCTATTTTGATTTGACCTTTCTCGTCTGCACATCACAAAAAAATCTCAAAGCACACCTGAGCTCATTCAAGGGCAGACAAGACCGTGGTTAAGAAATAAATAAATAAATAAGACTCTAAATCTCCTCTCCTGCCGTTTCCTTGAAGGCTGACGCTTTGACAACAAGATAGTGCACATTCAATACTCTCTTTAGAAAAGAAAAAAAAGGGCAGGTAAACATTGTGCTCGGTCTTGCATCAGTTGCCTCTTAGTGTATGAAGCTACATCTCATTGTTGGCCGTCTCACTAATTGTTTCAAGTGTAAAGAGAGTCCAATCAATGAGCTGAAGGACTGCTAAACAGAGCATGTCAGATGAGAATGCGCTGGATCATTTCCTCCTGCTGTTCTGGACATACTTTACCTTTAACTACACACAATCCCTTTTAATTCCAACTCCAATTAGACTTTTTTTTTTTCAGGTTTTTCATACACACAGAACTTTTTAGACATTTAGACAACACTTGATTGGTCACTGTTAATCATATGTTTGTTCCTAGGATTGTCCTCAGCCATCACCTTTTGGGTGTGTTTAGGAGAAAAAAAGATCCATGCACCAAGGATCACTATTCAGACCAATACTGCCACCTGTTGTTCAACTTATGCTAATACCCAGACTCAGGATTGGCATATATTTAATGTAAATAATACAACACTGTCATACCTTCAGTCAAACACTGTAAAGGATGGCTACATTGCATGCTTTGTAATGACAATTTTATCCCTCATAAATCCACTGATTAACATTTTGATCAGGGATAATCTTCATCTGGGTGTCACCATGAAAGGTGCAGGCTCAGGAAGTCAACAGAATCTCAATGTGTGGCAGCCACATGGGAGTTTAGGAGGCTGCATGTGTGCAAGTCTCAGTGGGAGGTCAGTCCAAGTGCTCCAGCGGTCTCTGCAGCTGCATGCAAACATTACACATTCACAGTGTGTACATAAATAATAGAGCAGCCTGACAGGAAATTAACAAAGGATGGGGACCCACTCAAGCTTCTGCATGATATATTAATCTAAGGCAACTTCATTCTTTCTTTTAAAACCTCTCAGGTTAGGTGTTAGGTATCAATGTTGCATGTGTGTACTGCATACCCTTTGTAATGTCAGACCATGCTAGTCCAGGTTGACCAAACATACACTTGTAGAGTGATGTTAGAAAGTGGGCGGCTGGAGGAATAGAAAACAATAAAAAAAAAGAAAGGAGAAAAGAGAAAGAGAGAGACTGTGAAAAAGAGAGAGCGAGGAGCAGCAGAGGCAGAGTTAGTCGAGCTCTCCAGGAATTATTGAGGAGCGTCTGTCGGTTTGCGCCTGCATTCTAAATAATGGATGAGATCCTCCAATGAGATAAAACTAAAATTCCATGCCGTTACAAGGACATAGACTGCCATGAATACTAACTACTCCTGTGCGCTTTCATTTCGTTTACTGTGTGATCATGCAGGGCCCTCCTCGCCACGCAAGTGCCAGGCGCTCATAGAGTTGTGTACCATCACCTGCCTGGTATAAGGGATCTCCTGCACTCTAATGAGCTGGCTGCTGCTCCCGCTGCCACATAATAAGAAGGTGCTTTCATTCTTTATACTTCTCTATTCTCGTATGCACCATACTGTTCTCATTTTCTCCCTTTGATAACCCACCTCCTGTTCACTTATTTATACAGCAAGGATGAGAAATACAGGGTGATCTGCTGGGCATATGCAGTAGATTTTATTCAGTGTTGACATTACTCTTGCCTGCTGTAAACTTGTCAAATCACCAGTTGGGGTCTAAATGAGTGGGATCCTATTTCCTGCTGCCTCATGTAATGTTTTTCACTATAATCTCTGTAACTTTGTTTGTTTATGCTTGTGTGAATTAGGAATAGTGAAGATAAAAACCATCTAACACCCTAATACCACTGTTAGACCATTAGTGAGCATGTATCGCCCTGCTTTTGCTACGTGCTCTGTACTGTTGATCCCACTCAGCCTTTGCTGATCCAGCAGGTTTAATCAGCGGAGGAGCCCACCAGTAAGAGAAAATACTGATTGGCTCTTCCCCTATAGAAATACATCTCCAATAGCTAATCCTTTGTGCTGGATGACTATACTGATAAGTTCCTTTAACATGTTAAACTAAACAGGAAAGAGCCCAGCAAATTCTTTTTGATTTTACATGAGGCTGGTCTCTTCTTATCTTTCTCATCAGCTCTTCCTTTCCTCTTTCAAAATTTAAAAGACAAATCAAATATATTTTTGATAACTTATTCTTGATTAAGACTCATATTACAAAACAGATAACAGTGCATGGTGTGAAAATGGCACATAAAAGCTACTTTATCATAATAACTGTTTGCATATGCCGAGGTCTTTCAGTTGTTGTTTTTTTGTGACAAATGCTGGCTACCTGCATCCGTTGCTCTGAAAAGTTATTTTCTATCAGAGACAGAACATACATGCTAGTTGTCTGTCAGCTACAGAGACCCCTGGTATCAGGTGAAGAAAAAAAGCCCCTCAGTTTAACAAACTATTTCCTCTGTTTAACTAAACTGTTCCCTTGGTTTAACTAATCTGTGCACTTGGTTTAATTACCTATGCCCTCAATTTAATAATCTTTGCCCTCAGTTTAGCTAATGACGTCCTCTGCAGGCAGAAGGAGGACGTCCCTAAATGAGTAAACTGGACTTAGTTACTGTTACTTGGCAGAAGCAGTCACGGTCATGCTCCTCTTTCTTTGTAGAAAGGCTTCAGGTAAAATTGCGACCACAGTGTATTTCCTGTTTAGCAGACAAGCAACGTCTGTAGGGACGTCCTCCTTCTGCCTGCAGAGGGATGTCATTAACTAAATTGAGGGCACAGATTATTAAACCAAGTGCACAGATTAGTTGAACCAAGGGAACAGCTTAGTTTATCTGAGGGAATGATTTGTTAAACTGAGGTAACAGATTTCAGTTTTTCTTCTTCACCTGATACCAGGGGGGCTCTGTAGTCTTTGTGGTGTGTAGAACATTTTGGGCAAGACACAGGTGAGGTGAGGCGATGCAACACTCAGCCTTTGTTGCTGCTTTTACTTTGATGTCAGGTTAATGTCAGGGCCTTTACAATAACTCCAGACTTGCCTCACAGGTTCATTTAGAGTCTGCAGATTATGTAAAGCTTCTCTCTTTAGGATATAATGATGAGAGAATAGATATATTTCTAAGCCGTATTAGAAATCAACATCAAAAGAGAGACATGAGCTGTACTCAAGTGCTATTAAAATGTCCGTCCATTCAATCCACACTGACTCTGACCTCCATTCAACTGACTCTGCCCTCAGAAGCAGCTGCCTGATTGATTAAAAGCATACTACATACAAATGAGAACAACATATAATACAAAGCATTTAATTAAAGATCAAAGAGAGAGACAGCAAGATACACAGAAAGGAAGTCTTAGGCTTCTGGCTGAATATTCAAAAATAAATATAAGAAAAAATTAACCCCACTCAAATTGAAGTCTTTCTACATACAGTAATTAATCTGTCAGAGCATGGAAAAAATCACTACAGAAGGATCTTTCCTACATCTTTTCTTCTTAAATTTATTTTTGTGACTAAAAAACTTGCTTCATAAAGTTGTGTGATCAGGAAGAGCAGCAAAATCTTCATTTGATACAGATGGAAAAGGGGCAGATATGATGAGAGAGTCTGCTGAAGGGAATCTGCTGGCGTGCGCCCCAGTAACAAACACCGCACAGACCACTCACAAATTCACTGATCTGACACCAAATCCACACAATAATTATGCATAGTTGTTCAAAAGAATAGGATGAAAGCAGGCCATGAGTGTGACATTTTATTGACAAAAGATAGAGTCAGACCAAGGCAGAGTTGCACATTTTGAACTTTAATTTTTAATTAGATTTCATGCATATTGTATTTATTGTAGCATTTATATGTATACAGTATATATATATATATATAGTATGCAAGACCCCTTCCCCACCCCAGTTTTGAAACTCTTTTGCTTATGGGAGAGCTCAGAGTGACCCCACTTAATTCACTGGACTCCAAAGCAATGCTTTTATATAGGCTACAGTTTTTTTTATATTTTTAAACTGTTTGTAGCAAAACTAACAAGCCTGACTCTGCAGCCTTGATCAATCATAGACTGTTAATATATACATAAAATGGAGTAATTTGTTCAATTTAAACAGCTGCTGTGGACATTAGTTTTAACTGAGCCTGCCAGAGAAAAAATGACTTGGACCAAAAAAATCACAAGGGTCCTCGGGTGACACCATAGGGTGGCTCATGTTTGTGAAAAATGCTAAAAAAAAAAAAAAAAGTATTACAACTCCAACCACATTAAAACAAACATTCTATTTATTATTCCATTCTCTCTTCCATGCAGAATCCTCATTCATTTCAGATCTAGCCACTCCCTCCTGCCCTGCAATAACCCCCTTTTGCCATTTCCACCTCTTAAAATTATCCCCGCCTGCTCACTTACCAGCATCCCATACCCAGTAATTAGCCCAGTAGTATATTGCTACTTTCTGTCAACCTCAGAAGTCAAAATTCTGAGAAAGGACTGACATCACACCAGCACAGTTAGAGAAACAAGATTCCACAGGGTTGAGGAAGTGGAGTTTGCTCTGGCCAGGTTAGCCATTGTTAGCAAGACCAGTTGCTAACAATGCATGGTGCTGTACATTGTGCATGTTAACACTGTAACAAAATGCTCACAAATAGAAATTAGTCAGTTCTGTGTGTACAGTCTTTTTATTAAGACACCATTAAGACACAAGTGCTAATAAACAGTAAGCTACAGCCTTCACTACTGATGAAGCACAGAGCAGCCATCTTGGATTTTGAGGTAAATTTTCCTTACTTTCTAAATTTGACTTTAGGGGGTGTTCCTGCTAAGAACGCCAACCCTCTATAGTAAATAATTTCAACTGAATAATAATTTTCACCTGCCTTTTGCCTGGTTAAATTAGCCATTTCTGACTCATTTCCTGGCTTTGACCTGTGCTTGGCTTTTGATTAAACTTTCTTAATGTGTTTTTTTTTTTGACACTGTCTACAAAATATTTTTATGTTAAAACTTTTAATTAAGTTCACTGAGCAGAAACTCCTCAGCCTGTGAGAATCACTGAATGTGCAACTTTACAAATTCACTCATACCTTGCAACTCACAGTAATGACACTTAGTAAAACTCAGTGATGTGTGAGGGACTGTACACCACAGGTCATCCGTAGGATGAAACCATAATACAACCATTTTAATGTGTCCTCCTGACATTAAAAGACTAATTACCTCCATATGTTCTGTAGGAGTTTATATTATTACTATTAGTTTCAGATTGTAATGACCACCTCACACAGTAATGATGAATGTGTGTGGAGTTTCTCTGGTTTATCTTCCACTACATCTCCTTTTACAGGACAGTGTGTTGACAGCAAAGCATCACTCAACCCGTCATCCTGCTGTATTGGAGCATCACAGCCAATAATAGCAGTGTCACTGTGACAGCTGCACGACTCCAACCATCAGCAGTATCACCACACATATATATCCACACAAAGCTCTACAATGCTTCAAGGTCATGCAGCTCTATCTATATGGTGTTTTCAAACAGTCCTTTTCACAATCTACTCTCAATTTTTTCTCTGCATCCATGGGGAAAAGGAATTCAGCAGGAGGGCATTGGGGGAATCAGGTATGGTAGGACTTTATCACAGTATTATGCAAATGGCTGTGGGGATCAGTAACAAGGCCAAGACAACACTAACTGACAAGCCACTGGCTGAATGGGTCTGTAAAAACCATAATACCATGGTTGAACAAGCAGATCAGATTGAAGTGCAAGGCAATTTTTGACAAATTTCAACCACTGATTGATTTCAATATTGTCACCGAAGCACCTTCTCCAAGTCAACTGAAACTGACTGCTAACTACCTAAAGGAGAACTTCCGCAAATGTATGAAAAGCATTGTAAATCTCCAGCAGCACTTGATTATTAAGTGAACTTAAAGGTGATGTTTGGTGGGTGCTTGTGGTTGGGCAGAAGTGAGGCAGTGACAGGGGCCTTGTTTTACCTGAACAACTGAAGCAAAGTGATGAAAATCATTGATTAGTATGATAGCCTCCATAATATATGATCTGATCACTTATAAACATCATGAATACCTGCAGAGACACTGCCTAAGTGTGAAAGAAAAGTGGGCCAGGGTAGATAGAATAACATTATATACCAAAACAGGATGACAAAACAGAAATAATGGGTTAATATTATGGTGATATTTTATGAGGTGCTTGTCCATAATTTATCTTTGTTAAATGATGTGTGGGACACTTATTTCAATATTATTAGCCAATAAATGTCACAATGAGTCCACAAAATATTCCGGTTGTAAAACCTCAGATGTTAAATTTTACCAGAAAATGTCTTGTCAACCTTAAGTTAGCTTAATTTTACACGCTTTGGGTTTCTCTTTTGTTTGATGGACTGTCTCATAATAAAGCCTCCTGGGAAGCCTCGAAATATATTTCACATATTGTTCCTGTATATTTGTGATCTTTTCAGAAAATAATGTGACCACTTTTGCCCATAAAAACTTTCAAACCTTTTTGGATATTGTCAGCTGAATGATAAAGCAAAGCTGAACCATTTAGTTAGTCTCCAAACTGTAATGGATGTTTACAACATAGAGTTTTGGTAACAGAGTTACAGCCTGCATTCTTAAGCTAACATGTGGGGTTTGTTAAAAGCTGCATTAATCAATGTTTTTGTATCAGCAATGGATCAAATGACTGTCATGTCAAAGCAGGTACTTTTAGTGACAAAACCAAGAAGAAGATTCCTGTATGCTATAACTAAACTATAAAATAATGTGAATGTATGAGTAATTAATGAGTTTATAATGTCAAAAAAGTACTTTTTACATTTGAATGCTAA
Source organism: Acanthurus leucopareius (assembly GCA_029814765.1). NCBI lineage: Eukaryota > Metazoa > Chordata > Actinopteri > Acanthuriformes > Acanthuridae > Acanthurus > Acanthurus leucopareius. The sequence goes on from JAQMCX010000034.1 coordinate 4,469,439, forward strand.
ACATGGGTGGTTCAAACAGTGTTGTTCATTGATCCTCTGCATGGGAATTTTGTTTTCCTAAAAAACGAAACTCATTTAAGTGCTTTTTTATAACCATGGTGAGGATGTATGATGTCCATGTCTGGTTCTCTATGAAGTTGACTAGAAAGCTAAAACTGCTCACCATCTTCACCTCACCTTCACTGATGTAGACAGGAGTGTCTTCCTTTTTTCAAAAATTAACAGTCAGTTCATTGGCTTTGCTGAGCAGTATGTTGTTCTCCATGAACCACTAAGCAAAATTGTTGATTTCTCCTAATATCAGGGTCAACAACCCCAGGATGCTCTATTGTTGAGCATTAGAACGGAGGAGGTGTGACCATTTGACCACTGTCTGGGGTCTGTTTGTGAGGAAGTCCAATATCCAGTGGCAGAGTGTATGCTCAAGGCCGGAGTGTTCAGTTTTCCGGTCATTTTCATTGAAAATCTGTTTTTAATCCTGAGCTGACATCACCAAACAAGCTTCTGTAGATGTTGTAATCTTCAAGGTGTGTAAAGAGCGAGTGGATGGCAGTGGAGATGTATCCTCTGATCCACTGGTTCTGATTCAAATTGTTGAAGCTCCGGGCTGGTTGGGATGCTGTTTCTGCTGTGTTGGAGAACCAGTTTTTTTAAACCTTAATCAGAAGAGCACAGATTGGTGGCTGCTTAGACTAAAAAGTGGAGATTTTTAAGATACAGATACAATCAAGGCTGTCAAAGAGCAGGTGAGAACACTCTCCTGCGACATTTATATGTTTATAATACTATCCACATCCGATCGGCACATGTTTTTACTACACAACCATGTATGTGTTTAGTCCAGCAGCTTCACTTATATTCACTCTAAGCATGATTCTTGTTACACCTAGGGCTGATAAATATCTGATATCCACAATATTCACTACTTACTGAGCACCAAACAGTGACTGAAAAATCTAGCAACTATCGTTCATATTTAATGGAGCATTTCACAGCTGAAGAGCACCGTGGGGTTATTTTCAGGAGTTGGTAGGGACTAAAAACAGAGGCAAAAGAGGAGTTGTTATCAGATTTTTATCAGTTAAGAAGCACAAAACAGCTCCAAAGCCCACAGCTTCATATCTCCTAGACCTTTCTCCATGTAACATCTTCATAGCAATGTCAATGCATTCCCATACAACACACACTGAATAGTCTTTAATTCAATTCAATTCAATTTTATTTATATAGCGTCAAATCACAACAAAGTTGTCTCAAGACACTTTACATGTAGAG
>JAQMCX010000034.1:4470813-4491766 GCA_029814765.1 Acanthurus leucopareius
ATAACAGAAGGCTCTGGCTCCCAATCTACTTTTAGAGATTTTTGGAACCACCAGTAGGTCTGCGTTCTGAGACCTTAGTGGTCTAGTCGGATAGATTTACAGCGTTATTATCTAAGCTTTCCCAAGAATAAGAGAGCCAATTGTAATTGTAATCCTAAATTATAGTAACTCTGATTAGCCCTTGTTGAATTTGGATATAGCAAGACTTTTACCCAACAACAAAATTTAGGCTGGTGTAATAAATTGGACAGTGATTTCAACTCAGAAGCTGCTTTCTTTGAAGAATAAAAGCTTACTTAAAATATCCCTTTTTCATGCCTGCTATTACAATTACTCTTGTTGTTGACTCGTTTATGGATTTTAGAATTATTTGAGTGATTATTTTGTTAATAAACTTTCAAAAGAAATTCAAAATATTTTTTAGCTCAAAGCAAAATCTTATTTAACAGCCCAAAGCCCCAAACAAATTTACTGTGATAAAGAGAAAGACATCAAAAGATTACAGTAAAGAAGCTGTAATCTACAAATGTTGGATATTTTTATGTCTCTGCAAAATGAATGTTTTCCACTCAAGAATTGATATCAAGGAGCAATAGCAATGAGCCAGAAGAACATTAACCACCTGCTCAACATCATTCCTCACAAGAGTGTGTGTTTCTGCCCTGCTGTTTTATAGAAAGAATATCAGATGCCAAGGGATGCAGAGTCAAATAAGAATATCCATTTAGTTGCTGATGAATTCATGCCCAGGTTCGTTGTATCAGTTATTACCCAGTCCCCTTGATGTGGACGGCTCAGGGCATGACAGCTCTCACTACCTACTACCTACCCATCAGCCCTGGCACCGACAGATATCTCTCTTACTCCTCTGCTTCGGTCTATCATTTTGTGACTGTCATACCTGCTCTCAGAAACCAAATACAAAACCTATCTCTCATGTGCACTGTTTCCTGACTACCTGGGTTATCTCAGCCAGATGTTCCATTCTGACAGCACATTGTGAGATACATGTATATCAGAGGAAAAAATCTCTCTCGATCATTGATATTTGTCAAAAAAGGGGGCAGGATGTGATGTTGCTATCTATCCAGGCTGGAAATGGAGAGGCTGTCAGGTTGAGATAAAGCCACTGAGACAAGGAGAAGGCTTGTAGAGTATGTGGAGAAAGACAAGAAGAAACACAAGTGAATGTATAGCAAAGCAAGTTTACATTATGTGGTGTCAGTAAAAACAAGTCACAGTAGGCAATTTTTTGCCAAGCGCCCCAACATCTCATCAGCCTCATCACAGCAAAAAGTGCATTTTAAATGTGAAATATTCTTTTATAATGTAGGCTGTAAAAACTGAATATACTACAGTAACATGTGATTAATAAATTGGTGGATTTTTTAAAGAATATGGCAGAATAGGTATTTGTTTCATTAGCAGCAACACAACTATAGAGCTAAAATTTATATGCCTTTTGAGTTTTTTAATCAATAATAATTTATGATAGACTAACTCACAACCTTACTGTTGTTCTGCTTGAGTGAAGAAAAAAGTAGAGTAGAATACTTTCCTCTGAAGCACGGTGTTGTAAATGTAAAGTAGACGTATTGTAGTAAAATACACATACCTCAACACTGGTCTTAAGTACTTGAGTATCTAGGTAATACATTTAACTGCAGCATTCAACCAGGCTACACATAAAAAAAGAGCAATTCAGGAAAGTCAAAATTTCTAATTCTAGAAATAAATAAAACCTACTGCTTTACTTAAAATAAAAAATAATAATTTTAGAAAACTTCTCAAATGTTTGAAAGTAACTGCTATGCTCAGCTATGCTCAGCTGTGTTGAATGAACAATAAATTCAGTTGTTTTGAACTTTGAACTGAGGGCTGAAAGCACCTTTAGAAAAAAAAAATTGAAAATTTGCTCATACTCGTGTGATTTGTTCATGCCTCACTGCACACAGCACGAAAACTGTTGTTTAAATATACTGTTTTGTAGTCATGCATGCTGTGATGCACAGCACACTGTGAGCTGTGGCACAGATGTGTGTATACCTGTGTGTCATTGACTCCTGTTGAAAATGGCTGGCTTCCTGCAGCTTTGTGCAATCTGAATCCTCTGCTGGGGAACATGAACTTCTCTAAATGGCAGCTCACTCTACCTCCCACTTCTCTTTGACATACAGCTTCCAAACTGGACAACCTCCTTACATTGCAGGTGCCAAATACATCTTAAGTGGTAACAATAGGACAGGGAGTAGCTGACGTGTGGAGAGCAACATATAAAAGGCATTTATGAGACAACTTAACAATCTCATCCTACTATCTACTGTACTAAACTCTCCATCCACCCTCTGGCCTCCAGTAGAGTACAGGGGAGCTGCTACGGGAGATAGCTATTAGTGCCCAGTGTGGAGCCCTGTGGTATTCTGGTGGACGGTAATGGCCCACTTTGAGGCATGGTGGGAGCTTGTCAGGGGTGCCTAATGAAGACAAAAGCAGGGTTTGTGGAGTAGAGAAGCATGGGTGAAGAGGGGGTAATGCTCTGATAATGGAAACCTATGCTGTCCTTGACAAATCGTAGGGTTGCAGCCGACACTTGCACAAAAGGCATGTCACTGCGTGGAAACATATGCACACACTTGAAATATAGTATGCTGCTCATACAAGTGACACAAGGCTTTCACAGACACACAGACATGCTTTTAGCTTTAATGTGTATAGGTGTGAACATGGCTCTTTCACAAGTTGCTGCTGCTGGTTGTTCAGCACTCGGGCATTACTTCCGCCCTCTCAACTGCAGTGTGCATAAGACAGTATGCTATTCCCTGAGGTTTATTATTACCATTGCATAAATCACTATACAACCAGATCCAAAGTTAATAAGTAGCAAGAGGACATTTAAAGTTTACAGCTGTCTGGAATGGCCCTCTACATTCTGCATAGTCAATTAAAGGCTGGCAAATGGATTTCTCTGGTTACACACCTACTTTTATGAACAGAGAAAAGGATGGCACCAGGAAAATTGATATCAAGGGACATGCAAAAGGAAGATAAGTAGCTCTGCCTCTTGCTCTGCTCACTCACTTGTAATGTAATGTAGCAGTTACCATCTTGTCCAGTGAAATGGGTTGTAAACTCAAGGCATCGGGAAAACACTCCAGAAGATCACAGAGATGTTGATTAATACTTAAAGCTAGAAATGGTGGTAAATTAATGTGAAAATTTGTTATGTGTGACTGGATAAATTCATCATTAGGTTTATTCTACTGCCCCCAAGTGGCTAAAGAAGTCAAACAATACACCTTTATAGCTAAGGGGTATGAGAGTTTGAGCGTGAAATTATTTTCTCTCCCTTGTTTTGTTTCTGGGTTGCAGTTAGGCATGGTTTGGCAAGAGCATCAATTATGTTACATGTATCTAGCCAATCATATTCAGGAGAAAGACAGTAGATGTGTCTATTTTGCAAAGTTTACTTCACAACCCTTAAAATGTTCCTTTTCAATCAAGTCTCATTTGTCCAACCCCTATTCCTGAGAGCTGGTTTTGGCAGGTAAAGAAGCTGTTTTTAAACTATTATGAGCATTTATTTTCACTTAGATTTTAGATTATGCCTAACAATGTACTGAGATATCCTTGACACAAAATTCATTTTTACTTTTCAAGCCAAGGGTAAGTGGCTTAAACATATAGTAACATTTTTATGTAAAATTTCCAACTAAAAATGTCCTCATACAGATATTTCTTTATCATAAGGCCTATGTTTTGTTGAGTGTTCCAACAACATTTAAATAAATGATGAAATCAGAGCAATATGTGATTCTACTCGAGGTAATGGTGCATGTCATTTTGTCGCCTGTCGCTGACTTTAGTAACACAATTCAAAGAGAAAGAAAGTCGGCAAACGTGACTAAACGTAACATGATAAGATACATATGTAAATACATTTGCTCAATTGTGAACATTTCTGCCTGAGTCACTCAGATCAATTTTCAGTGGTGGCTGTTTAGGAATAGACCAATTTCATGATTTCACACTTCTTGACAATGTCATCCAACTCTATCTGTTGTTTTCATTGTTTAAATATAGAAAGATCTAGCAGCAGACATTACATATTGTGCATTTAAGAATGTAAAAGCATGGCAGGTATTTAGTCACCCCAATCCATGTTACATGGATTTTGTTTTTGGTGTTTACAGTGATAAAAATCATGAAATGTCATGATTTACTTTCAAGAATAAAGAATGTGATATATTCATTTTCCCTTAAGTTCTGATGCAAAAAATAAAAATTTATGGGCAATTTTGTGATGACCAAAAATGTCTGGAAAAAGCACAAGTTTAGCTATTGTGTTGCTTCTTGATCTAATGTTTATTTCACCCCAATTAGGAAAAAAAGAGATATTCGCTCCTGGGCTATCTCTAACAGTATCTAAATCTCTAAATCTCTGTCTCCATTGCAATACAGAAAGATGAATATAAGAAGCACAGCAAACTAACATATAGAAAATCCAAGAGTAAAATCTTCTTCTGGAATTCCAGTTCCTCTGCATTTTCCATAAACCACACAAGTCTTTATTGAAGAAATAGACTGATATCTCATAGTAAAAACCTTCAAATCCACTTAATTTACTTCCTTAAGGAAGTGGTGCGCTCTTTTATGTAGCGCGAGGCAGAAAGAATGAGTGAAGCTCTGACTCTAATGCAGGAGACTGAAGTTACATCCACACCGCTACAGTTTCATATTAAAACACAAAACTTTTGCTAAGTTTATGCTTAGCTTCCACTCTGCTGCAGCATTTTAAAGCTCCTACAACTAAGTCTTTTGGAATTGCTGCTGACCCTGTTTTACTTTGAAAGGTTTTGGAAAACATGGTAAACATCTTATCAGTCACAACATGTCCTGTGCTGAGTTCTTGTGCCCATATCACATGACCCTTTTCAGAAAGAAACCAACAGCTTATATTTATCCATGAGCCCTTACTACATGCATATAACAAAAATAAAGTAGTCTGTCTATTTATGTCTATCTATTCATAATTTTAGTGAGCTAATCTTCTAAAAAAGTTGGGGGTCTTTTGTCAGTAATTGCATTATAATTTCCTGCTGTGGAAACACCAGTGATGGGCAGTATGGGATGGGCAGAGGCATTGCTACTAATAGTAGTGCATCGATTTTCAACTGCCATTCCACACATCATTTAGATGGGACATACAGAAGTTAAACTCGCGGGCTGTCACACACACACACACACACACACACACACACACACACACAAACACACACAAGACAGGAAAAACAAACCACTGCTCCACCCATATCCAATTCCCTCCTGCAGGCCCACAGAGCAGAGGAGTGATGGAGGGCTGGCTGTAAAAAAAGACTTCAGACCATTAGCTTCATTGATACCTGCCAAAGGGGAAGGATGGAGGGTGGGAGTGTTTAGGGGATGCTGACAGTACAAACTGAGTGTCACAACAAAATTATAAAGATGTTGGCCAGAAAGCATGACCTGCCGTGAGCTGACAGGCAGCCATCATTCACCCACCCAACACCCCCCCACCTCCCCACATGGCACAGTTACAGCCAATAACCACTGCTGCTCTGTCACTACTACAGAAACACAGCAGCAGCCAAAGACCCAACGTGAAATCACAGGAAACCAGACACTGAAGTAACAAACTGCATTTTCTCTCCCTTTTTAAGTATTTTTACTACATTTATCTCACACAATTTCAGTAATCATACGTCTTCCAGTTGAAAATATGAGAACTGTATAGACTGTATGTAAAAGGAATAAAAGAGACGAGTCCTTCAGCAGCTGCAGCAGAAAATGTTGCTATGTCTGCAGGAGGGCAGAGCTCCAGACATCTCCATGTCCACAGAGGTCTATGGGCTGAAAAATATGCCACTAGAAACTGAATTCAAGTTATTAATATTTCAATTTGAACTGGGCAGCTGGAACAATTGCATTAAAAAACTGAATTTGAATGGCATAATTTGAAATTGAATTTATTCTTTGGAACTGAATTGCAATAAACTTGAAACTGAATTTAATATTATGAAACTGAATTCATTTGCTTTGAAAATTGTATTTTAATCTACCTGAACATTCAATTCTCTGTATACTCACACATTCTGTTCTCACAATTTAATTTCAGTTTACTGAGACAGACCTCCAGACGGTGAGGACAAGTAATCGAGCACAGATTCACAGAACTCCTATTCATGTCAGTGAAAATTCCTTTATGGTCTGTGGTTATCCTTCTGAGCTGAGCTCACACCACAGCAGGGCTACAGATTGAATTTGGCCAGTTTCACATGAAGCTGTCTGGCAAAAACAATATTAACAAACTAAGTGTATACTGGAAAATGTGTGAAATAAATAAATTCATTAATAACATATAAAATAAAAAAACATGTTGCATGTTAACGAGACAACTTAAATTTAAACTCAGTCAATAAAAGCTTGGTTTTGACTCTGCAACTCTTGTTCACGAGGCTGACGGTTGGTCGTTTTGTCTTATTGCTGCCATTTTCCAATTATTTGCAGTTTTTCAATCTCTTTGCAGGTGTTTTGCATCTCTTCACCTTTATGTTGAATCTCTTTGCAGTCATTTTTTTATATCTGGAGTTTCTTTTTGTCATTTTATAGTCAGTGTGTGTCTCTGTCTGTTCTTTTTGCATTTCTTTGACATTTTGTATGTCCTTTCATAGTTCATTTGCACTTCTTTGTAGTTTTGAGTCTCTTTGTTTTGGCGTATTCAGCAGGCCTTCTGTGTCTGAAACACACACACATGCTCACATGTTGTTTTCTGTCTTTTTACCTGAGAAGACTGGTGGAGCCAAGGGCAAAATTGCAGCAATAAATACGACTGTGATGCTGAAGCAATAACACAAAGCTCACAGTGGCAACCTATTGCACTAAATCCTATCAGTGAGAAGCTGGGTTTGGTACATCACTGGAAATTGTTGAGTGTGAGTGTCATGTGAGTGGGAGGAAAAAATTTCATTTTATTTCATGCTGTTAGGAGTTCTTTCCAGAAAACCACCTGCAACAGCACATCAGAAGCAGAGAGAAGGGAACTATCATCCCGGCCTCCAAGGCTCAAGCTGCAGCCTCTCTGGATGTGGATTCACTTTCAAAGGAAGTGCGACAAAAATTCATTTCAGGGTGGATCTGTTGCTGTAACAATTCGTTAGCAGAACACAAGCAGTGAATGTGCTGAAAAGCTCCTCATTGCTGGTGCCTTTTTTCCACGACAGGAGAGGAGGCAGCGACGTTAGCTCAGGAGCTCTTCAGCACGCTGCCTGACTGCCCCCCTGTGGTAGAAGATTGAAACTGTAACACTGAGGTTGATTCCCTTGTTTTGCTGTCCTTTATCATCAGTTTTGGTCTTGACAATGGCAGATGTGGCTGTAGTTTAGAATTATAATAAGTAACCTTCATCTGCTGGTTCACAAATTTCACTAAACACAGAAACATTAAAAAAAACAGGATTAATAGGGTATTCTTAGATAAGTAGTACATTTTCTGAGTCTGTCTAAAATTTTAAGAGATTTAGCAACATGTGTCTTTGTCAGACAGATTCACAAGAGGTCATGAATGCAAGTCAAACATGTACATTTAAAATAAAACACACATTGACAAAACCCTGAGAAAGATCCAGTAGGTCTAATTTAAAATACAAACCGGGGGAATCATATTAAAAAATCTACAGATATTTTATTAGAGAATTGATTTTCATCTAACTGAAATCTTGTTTGGCCAACAAGCCATGATGTTTTGTTCAGCTGGCTGCATTATTGCCTGTGTAGAAAATAAAGAAGTGTGGTGCGTGTGGGGTGTAATCTGGTAGAAATACACAACAAGTAACCTTTTTTTCCCTTCCTTTGTACCAGAACTGTTGTGATCTTTTGTTAAATGACATACTGCTGAGGATAGAGGTGAGCTGATGGATATGAATGGTTCACAGTTATTGAAGTGGCTGATTGAAAAGTGACATTCAAATTGCCTTGATATTCAGTGAATGCAACACTGAAGTTCACAAAAAGAACCATGATGATGATGGTAAAGATGGTAAATCTATTGTTTTAGTAGGACAGTTGTCTCTGCGTACAGCAGAAACTGTACCGTACTTAGCTGTGATGTTTTATAAACATGTCTCACAATTCCAGGGGATGAACCATGACTAATGAACAATTAGATAGAATTAAAATTGAAAGTGAAGATAAAAAAAAAAAATAATAGAAAAAGTTAAAAAGACTTCTCTAGGATTTGATTGTAGGATAATCTGGTCAAAATTAAACGTTAAAAAGAAAAAGTAAATTGGACTGCAAGCTGGCATTAAGGTATTATGATGTGTCTTTTGTCTGTGAAAATAAAGTGAAATCTGAAGTTCTGAAGGGGAACATAGAGACGCTTGAATGTATGTGCTTAAATTAACTCTGCTAAAGTGAAAATAAAGAACATATATCATATTATAAAATTAAATATGAACACATATTTTCTATTATCATCTTCATTTCCCTCCCTAGCTTTGTATTTGGCCTAACTACCTGAATACTTAAGTAAAAATAATAATGTATTTGACATTTTTTATCTTAATTCTATATTCCCCTTCTCAATCCTATTCTTGAACTTTTCATCCACAGAAGATAAAATTACATTAAAAAAATGTCATTAAATTTGATTTATTTAGTATGCTGTTGGTGCAGAGTGTACGTACATGTCACATTGATTACATGCATGATCTTCAGTCACATGTTTTGTTTAGCTTTTGTCGCGGTAATAAAAAAGAAAGTACAGCCAGGAAAAATTTAAAAACGTATGTTACCAAGATAAAGTTAATACCATTTTAGCTAATATTCTCTAAACATTTATAACTTGAAGTTTGCAATTATACACAGTACATAGGTGTGTCAGATCAAATAAAATTACCTACAAGAGTGGGTTTTTATTTTAAAATGAATTCATATAAATGAAATATAAATCATTAAACAACACATCGAAAACTTCACACCAAGGTCAGTAAATGGGAGTTTCAGGCACATCCAAAACATTCCTGTAAAATGAACCAATAAAAAAATGTCCTCCATCATGTCTCTGTTAGGGTGAATACATGGTCAAATTAGGTCTAAATGCACTTGTTGCAGTACTGAGGCATTCAGGAAACTGGCCACATCAAGGGATCTGTTTATACATATAAAGCATTAATACAGATATGGCTTTTCCATTTGTGGTTCAAAGTGAGTCAATATTATGTGGATGGCCACACAATCTGTGAGCAACACAATCCCACTGTGGTTGAGGAGAGCTTTAATACTGGCAGTATTATCAACAGGAGCTGGGAGCAGTCGTGCAGCTAAATGGACTGATAAAGCAGATGATGGCTGGTGATTGGTTGCTGTGTGGGTATGTCAGAGTGGCAGCTGAGGGGTTATTGACTGGATGGACTGTTTTAAACTCATCAGATAACAGAAAACCACTCTCACAGAGGCAAAAATGTAGGCGAAATGAAAACAGTCAAGAGGGAAAGCTCAGTAGTAGTAAATACAGAAAATGATGAGATGAGGTTGCTGAGTACATTTTTAACTGTGAACTTTTCAAAAGAAAAGTTTGAGGATGGACTTTTGCGGCAGAAGAAGTAACGAAATGTAGAGATACAGTGAACTAAAAATTATTGTAAACCTTAAACACCAAATATGCAACATCTACTGCTAGAAGTATTTTTATCAAAACAATGTATACCAAAGGTTTTTTTTAATAATGCAGTGAAGTAGTGTGGGATCATGGGATTTGTGTATTTGTCATGCCTTTATACTACCAATTAGCAACAGCAAATATTTTTTCAGAGACACCAAATCCAGGCTGGGTATGGTTTTGCACTGGTATAATGTGAAAAGGTTTTTACTTTGGAATTGGCCAAGTTGCAAATTATTTATACTGATCATACCTTTAATTTTTTATATTTTCTTTTCCCTGTAAGAGTTATTTGTTGCAACCAAAAATTATATAGTTGTTATGAGTATGGCATCACATGGCTTTACAACACTAATAATTGTCAAAAATTATACATGGTAACACTGAACTGAAACCTCAGTGGTTCTCAAGTGAGAACCTTTAAAGTTGGAGAATAAACTGCAGCTCCTGCAATGGCCACTGGATGGCTTCAAAGTTAGGTCAGTCTCCATAGAGCCAGATATGAAATGCCCAGTGTTGAAGTTGAATTAACAACTGATGCAAGCCTGAAGACCTGATACAACATATTGTTCTGGATTCTATGACTATTTTTCCCATGCATGCCAACTTAGTGAATTTCTATTTTATTTATTAGTTTAAATTTTTATAAAAGATTAAATATATGCATGATTAGGGATGTTGCTGCTCTGAGTGACACATAACTGCTAGCTGTCTGCTGGGCATTGCCTCAGCAATTTCAGATCAATTAAACTTGACTTGGTGTTCTTGCCTTTTGAATCATTTTTCATACATCTTTTGGATCTGGCTTGCTGTAAAGTTAATCAGACTGTCCAAGAAGTCTGTGCTCCACCCACACTCCACTTTTTTGCCCATATCTGGATAGCTGGGGTTTCAGCAGGGTCAGACATTGCCAACATGATGAGAGCCGGAGCACACTGAGCTTCATAATGGCTCTTCAGAAACGTATTACTTTCATAAAAACTAAGTCCATGTCTATTCTCTTAACTGGTTTAAACTTTTGTTGCTTAAACCTAATCACGGGCAGGAGTCATGATGCACTTTATATGGCTGCCGTCCATGGCTACCATTTCCCAACACCTGGTGTTCAAAAATGTACATGTTAAATAGCATCAACATAATTCAGGAAGCACTTACATTAGCTTTAAAGCATGACTGGCAAAGCAAAACAACCCATACACGAACATGTAAATGTTGCCTTTGCTGGAAAAGTTATCTAAAACAGCAGCTCATGTCACAGTGCGTGTCAGTGCACTTGCTCTGACTCATCTAGCACATGAATGGTGGGGGACCTGCATGACTGCATAGACACTGGGGCACAGTGAAGCCTGAAGCTTTCTAGTCAGAAAAGAAGCCCAGAAAATCACAGATGGTTTTATAACACCAGACACAGACAGCATCAATTATTCAGCTGCCCTCTGCATGTTCACATGTGATGGACTTTAGTGTGCTTCATGGGCAGCAGCTTGAAGCTTTGATTGCAGGTGTATGGAAATCTAATAGAATTCTTCAGCAACTGAGAGTGACAGATTACTGATGTTACTGTCTATTTTGAGTATTGGAGTGGTTGTGTGTCTACAGAAGGTCATGTGAGGGAGCTTGAGAAACAGATGGAGCATGAAACATAGTGAAATCCATTTTACCCAACAGGAAAATATCTGTAAAGGAGGCTTGTAAAGCATTGCTTTAAATTATGAATTCATAAAACTCTGTGTTTCATGGGGAGGCTCATGCCCTTTTGAATCCAGACAGTGCTCACTGTGTGCAGCAACACAGTTAGAGGCAATGGACTGTGGCAGTATGGGCTCATCATAACCTCATTCCCAAAACAATGTATGTTATATTACAGTAATGATTCTCAGCTGTATAATAATAGCCCTCTGGGTAGGTGGAGGCTGCAAAGATCTACAGGTTTCATAAAAGTGAATCCAGCTAAAAATTTTATCTTAGTCAGAGAACACTGGAAGCTGGTGTAACTCTTCACCCTCTGAGCAGGAGAGTCAGCGGAGTGATAGATAAGGCTAGCAGGTGGGGAGATGTGTGTTTTGGTGCTTGCAGGTGTGTTCATATGTGAGTGCACACACCCATCTTGAGGTTGCAGGGAGGATTTGGAGGAACACTGGCTGCCTGCCACTACAAACCTCCAATATGACACCTGAAATCTCTCATCTGTCCCTGTTGGAGCAATTTGAGGCAATAAAGCAACCTTTTTGCCTGTGAGAAATTTTTGTCAACACCATTTTGCATCCGAAGCAATTCTGCAGAACATCTTCACCCTCTCACAGGCTGGTAGAGCTGCCTCTAAAAGCAAAATAATGACACTGTATTACAATCCATTACAGAGCAAACAGCTTCCCGTTTCACATTTTCTGCCCTGCCCTCTGCATTAAGCACGAGAAAGAGCACATCCCAAATTGTTGAGACGATGCCAATTATGCCGCATCCTCCGCTGTGCTGTGCCTGCTTCATAGTGAGACGGCAACAGCGGCACAACACTCCACCACAGCACACACACATACACATATACCGGTAATACACGCCCAGCTAACAAGCTTTCAGGAGTTGTGTGAGCAGCACTTAACTGTCAATAGTTTCATCCTCCTGAATAACACAGTGAGAGAGGAGAGAGAGAGAAAGAAGGTTTAATCCTGGCCTTAAGCTCTGGTAAAAATAGGACTGGGAGTTGAACGCAGGAGATTAGGCCAAGGGATTAACTCTCCATTTGTTTTCTAAGAGCATCAGAGGAAAGGAAAGGAAAGGAAAGGAAAGGAAAGGAAAGGAAAGGAAAGGAAAGGAAGAGGAAAAAGAGGAAACTGGACCAGAGGAAATAAAAGAAAAGGAAAGGAGACAGGACAGAAAATAAGAGAGGAAGGGTCAAGGGAGAAAAAAGGAAAGGAGATGAGGAGAAAAATAAGAAACAGGGAAAGGAAGAATAGGACAGGTGAAAGACGATAGGAGTTTGTGTGCAGATGTACTTGTGTGTTGCTGTATGTTCACTTAGTAGCTCTATATGCAACCAAAGTGGTGTAAACTAAAGGCTTTGTGTTACTCCACTTTTTGTCTTTCATCCATCTAATAATCAGAGTTAATCAGAAGCAGCAGAGCCTCAAAGAGCCAGCACAGAGGACACACTTTATCTCTGGGTCTCACTCACTGCCGCTGCCTCAGTATTCATTAAAGCCAGTGGCAGACAGCCAATGAAGCAAAGGATGAAAACTTAATGTGTCAAAGAAGATTCAATCTCAGAGGGAGATATTTAGTTTGGGCCAACATACCTAATATTTTCACACTGCTAGAAAGTCAGCCTCAGAAAAAAATCCATTCATCTACATTGAGTGAAGCGGGTGAGGTGGGAATACTGGTGCTTTAGGCAAGAGATACAGTTTTTTTATCACTTCAATATCCCAGGCTGTATTAAGGTTATATCCATTAATATTATGCAATGCCCAGTGACTTTAAGACTCATATCATAAAAGCCATAAGCTGCAGTTTTTAACCTACGAGTCCTGTACAAAGCGTCCTCTTATAAGCCCCAGCATGCAGATACTTAAAGTACAAGTGGACATATAATTTATTCATATCTGAGTAAACCATCAAAACATAATCATATTATAAAACCAGTGACTGGCTTTTGTGTAACAGTAGCCTGTAAGCTGAGTAAAATAATCAAGAGGAAACAGAAAGGTGAAGATCTCATTATACTGTAAAAACTGTCTATATAATAATATAGGAGTAAGTCCTGGTAGTTTGCAATCGTAAACTGTGAAAAGGCCCAGTTATTTTGTGTTATTTAGATATGGAACCATTAAAGTGAATAAGTCTAAGACTAAAAGATGTATAAATATGAAAAATATCAGGAGTATTACACCACCGTCCCCTCCCACTTACTGATGAGAATGTCAGCTCATAAAAAGCCTGGATCTACATTTAATGAGACTGTGTCGCTGCTTGTAAATCATTAAAGAATTGATGTGATGTAAACATAAAGATTTAATGGTTTACAAAATATAAAATGAAATCTCTTAACAAAAAAAAAACAAAAAAAACCCCACAGAAATGAAAAACTGTGTCACCGTCTCCATCCTCCTTTTAAATGTCAATGAATCAATTGCCATTTCACATAAGAAATGTTTCCTTTCTAAATATTATTTTAATTAAAAACAGTTTCAAGTCATTACAGTTTAGGTTTTTACTCTTCTTTTTCCAATAAACATCTCATGACCCCTCAAGCCAACCTTGACTTTTTGGAGTCCATTAAGTGAATTATGCTAATAAGACTTCTCTACTTTAAATTAGGAGGGATATAGAGGAAAATGAATGAATGAATGAATGAATGACTTTTACTTGTGATGAAGTATTTAAATAGCTGTTTTGTTATCTTTTTCTTGTAAAATACCTGAGTACTTCTCGGGTTTTCCGGGTGTTCCGGGTTTAGGCGTACTGCCTTGTCTTTTGGCTCCACTGACTTGCCGTAGCGTCAGTCCCCTCCTCTGTGCATAAAAAGCGGCTGCGCACACTCCGTCGCTCTTCTCCCACGTCAAGCGAAGCAACTGCTGGATTACGCTCTACCGGAGCTGCATTTTTAGGGTAATTATTCCATTTTTTACACGTAATAATCATGTATGCAACATAACTATCTCTTTGGTTTCCCTTGTTTTTTACAGGGTCGAGTTTGAAGCTCGCGTTCATTAGCTTTAGTGTGAAAGTTTCATTTTTCAGTGAATGTGATAAAACTTAGTTTTACTCCGTGTAGTTTGAAGGGTGGTGCATACGGCCCAGGAGCACGTCCGGGCTGCGTTGTTCAGGTGCCGTCGGGGCGCAGTGGAGCGTTTTTCGCGCCGCGACCCCGACGTGTTGCACTGGAAGTGATTTTCCGCTGCAGTGCGAACAAAAGACCATGTGGCTGGCTGTGAAGGCCCGAGCCTGTCCGGACTACTAACGAGAAGTGCGTGGCTCTGTTTCTGCGGATATAAGAGAATTGGCTTTGCATATCGACAGTTTGCGGTAATGAGGAGTTTCCTTTTCGGGATGAAGCTCTGGCCGGAGGGAACCCAGTCAGCCTCGGGGCGGCTGTCAAGCACAGCCGGTAGGCCAAGTGTCATTGAAATCATCGAGCACACAGCGTTCCATCTATGTTCAACGTTACATGGGCTTACACACGTGCCCCGGGCCTCAGAATCGGGATCGCATGCTATGGCCGTGTAATGAGGCCTCAGTGTGGCCCAGCGACCATTACAGCAAACCTGAATAAATGTTGGCTTTGTCGTCTGGTCCTTACCTCCATATCAGCAAGCCTCAAGTCTGGATTCCAACCGGCACTCTGTGGCGATGCGTCTGAACACTAATCTGCACTATTTACACTTGATACTCATTCACAAGTTTCATTAGTCATCCGTGTTAGTATTGTAACTGCGTTTATTTAGTTAAAATGTTGTAAAAATTGAGAAACGAGGAAACTTCACACGGGTTCAGGGAGTGCTTTCAGAGGGCGAGGATATTGAACAAAAGCAGTATATGACGAGTGGGCAGGAACGGGCAATCAAATTAATTTGATTAGGTGGATCTGGTTTTGTTTGGTGTCAGCAAATTAAAAGCGGACGGTTCTTAACGTGCAGGATCATTGAGGTGTGTGTCAGTAGGCCTGCAGCAGTGGGGGGGGACGTGTCAGCCTGCTGCAGTGTATAAGCCTGAAGTCTTTGTCTGCAAGGAACCAGGAAGTTACATGATTCTGTTTTTAAAACCAAACAGCAGATTGTTGGTAATCTGTCTTTGGCTTTGTTATATTCGGGTTTTTTGGTAAACACAAACTGTAGCCTTGTGGTAAATTTGTCTGTTTTAATATTGGCATAGAAAGTGACCTTTTCTTCCTGTGTGGGCATTACATCAGGTAACATTGTGTACCTGAGGAGCCGGCCTCGGGAGGCAGTGGCTGCTTTAACAGTGGTGTATTGTGCCTTACTTCACAAATGATGTGTGTTTGTCATATGTTGAATATCCCGCTTGTCTTTAGGGCTGGGCAGTTCAGACCAAAGATCATATAGATTTTTCAGGCTGGACTGACTCACTGTCTGACAAATGAATTCTTAAGATTCAAAGGCATCTTTTGAGAACCTAAATAGAAGCTATGAATGCTTGAATAGAGACATATGCTAGCCATATGTGACAGAGTAGGTAAAGGCAAATATTAGCTACAGCAGTCTAGTCAGCTCAAAAAATAATGCTGTAGTTTAATACAGCCCTTAAACTTGAAAAAGACAGTACTTCTGCCACATTACAATACAATGATATTCAACTTCAAAAGCCTACATCTGTTCAAATTAGTGTGACTGATTACAGAGGATGGGCTTCCATGTAACAACAAAGCTACAGAGTTGTTGGCTGCAGTATGATGTTTCAGTATTACCATGTCCATCCGAGTGCACTCATTTGGCAACATTCATTTTACTTGGCTTTCACTCAGTTTTTCATTTGTCCAGCATCTTTCCATAAGCCAAACAGCATGCCAGTTTGACAGGCTAACCAACAAAATAAAAGGAAACTGCATAAAACGTAGTCTTAAGCCTGATCACAGACTGCCAGTCATGATCCGTCATTGAGATTAAACCTATACTGGCTTTGGCTGTCAAATAACTTTGAAGTATCAGCACACTTTGATGTAAGAGAGACTTCACCTGAGACTGATGTGATCTGTGGTGGGTTTTTTGTTTTGTTTTTTTGTAAAATAAGTGTTTGACTTCATGTCCTACAAGTGATTGATTAGCAATGTCATTATTTAAACAACTTATTTGAGTAAAATACTCCAATAACATTCAGTTCAATTCAATTTTATTTATACAGCATCAAATCACAACAAAGTTGTCTCAAGACACTTTACATATAGAGCATGTCAAGACCACACTCTATAAATACATTTATAAAATACATATAGTTATAAAATTGTTGTTCATAATCAGTGTTATACTCAAAACTATAGCTTATCAGGTCTGCCTAGAAGCCTGTCCCCCGAAAACAATTAGATAAGCTGAAGTTTAATATAAAATGCTGATAAATGTTCCTATAATTTATTTGTGAAAAGTGAACTGACAGGTAAGTTCTTGTTCAGTGCAACGCAGAGACTGCAAGGATAAAGGTCTTTGCTGTGTAGGAGGGGCTGACTTTCAAAGTCACAGTGGTTGAACCTGGGTGATTACACTGTCAGATAAACGCTAGCCTGAGTCACTTGTTGTCTATGCGCTCTCTGTGCAATGGGGTCGATGCCTTCGGCAGCCGGCCCCAAAGCTGACTGTGCCAAATGTCAACAAGAGGCGTGAGTTACCACCGTAGCTTCTTTATGTTGCAGGTTGTACTTAGCTTTTGTTTTTTTTGCTTCATCCTGTTTTTGTCTCCTGCTTTGTTTCAGAATCATGTCTGAGCTTGAGGAACGCACCTTCATTGCCATCAAGCCCGATGGTGTGCAGAGGGGCATCATTGGAGAGATCATCAAGAGGTTCGAGGTGAAAGGCTTCAAACTTGTGGGCATGAAGTTGCTCCATGTAAGTAAACCCTTTATTTATTTGAATCTGCAGTGCATTTCCTTTTGCCTTCAAGGCAAAAGGTTTAAAATTAGCTGCTTTCATAACAGTCAACTGCGTTCATCTTAACTGTCTATATGTGTGTGCACAGTGACTTTTAAGACCTCCGGTGAGCTGATTACCCCGCTCAGCTATTCCTGTTAGTAGCATAACCGCTTAGCTCTGAGTTGAGGTCTCCTGATCCGCTAACATCTGATCTGTCCACAGAGTGGGAGGCAGCTTAACTTTATCATGAAGTGATGTCCATTTATAACCCTGCAGCGTGCAAAAAATTAAGTCACACCCGTCTGTCCGTCTGAAAGCAAAAAATGGGCTATTCCTAACAAGTAAGGTGAAGTAGATTAAACCTAATTGCTTACATTAAATCCTGATCTCTGTGCCCATAGTGGTGCAGTAGGAAGTGAAACAAGAATTGAGCTAAGTAGTTTCAGTCTGCAGCGTAGATAGATTAGCACAGAAAACCCCCGAGTGTTCAGTGTAGCACTGCAGGATGTTTTCAGTCTTCGTAATGTTCAAAAGGCAAACTCCCATCACAATTAAAAGTTCAAATGTCATCTGTCTTATTGTCTCACATCAAAATGTAGTCTGTTGCCCTTTCTAAAAAAGAAATCATTTTACTTGAATGACCTGCACCCTAAATTGTCACACTTTGAAGTTTGACTTCAAATTTGCAGCAGGTGTTTCAGTAGTAGCGGGAAGATTTTTTTTTTTTTTTTTAATTTTTTTATAAACACTTTCGTGCCCTTTGACATCAGTCCTGTCAGATGGGGTTAATGATCTGCTTACAGGATTTCTGGTTTTTCAGCTTGTGTGACTCAAGTCTTAATATTGGAGCAGGATGTGTTGACCATGTGACCAGTTGTGTAGTAAGGTTATCGTGTCCGCTGTGAACAAACAGGACTAAGTCTGTGAAGGTCTAAGAGCTGGCTTGGATTGTGCATGGCAGGGATTTACCCACCAACCTTTGCTTCTAGATTCTGGTGATCAGGGTAGCTGCTGATATAAATGATGGATTAGATACTGGTGGCCTTTTTTCCCTAAACTTAAAAATTATTTCTCATTGTTAGAACCTCACTGCAATCAAGTTTTATCTAACACAAGGCCAGTATTTGTTATAGGTTTTTAAATTGAGTTGGCCTCACCATGCGTCTGAAGTAATGTGTCTACCAGAAGATAGAATGATCACCTTGTGGGTTGTCAAATCTGGGCAGGGCCTAATCTGCTTAATAAAGGGCAGTACTGGCACTAAGCCATCAGATCTGATTTGTTCAACCCCAAGGTCAATGCCAGTTCTGTATGGTCATTTGTGCTAACAACTCCTCGGGTATTAAATATTTAAAATTTAGAAAATTTTGTATTCTGTGTAGAATTTGTTCATGTCAGCATGTTAAATTTTAACATCACAGCATAACCTTACATGTTAATGTAGCTTTCTAACTGCGGTAACAAAAGGTAAAACTAGCACATGATTGGAATTGTAAGTTTAAAAAAAAATGTTCACAGCAGAGTGAAGTGTAATAGAATCAAACAGTGATGTCTTCTTTTCCTCCTTCAGGCCACTGATGACCTCCTGATGAAGCACTACATTGACCTGAAGGACAGACCATTCTTTTCTACCCTCATCAAGTACATGAGCTCTGGTCCAGTGGTTGCTATGGTAAGAAGAGACTACACTACACATTTATACAAGAGTGCATGGTGTGCCTGTTGTTGAACCAGTAAGGCTTGAACCCTGGAGATGAGTAATGAAGGTGAAAACCTGCTATGGAACATAACAAGCACAGTTAATTCCCAAGACTACTGGACAAGTGCTAACAGAGCCCCGGACTTCATCCATCATCTCTATTGTGTATTCCAGGTGTGGGAAGGCAAGGGTGTAGTAAAGACAGGCAGGGTGATGCTGGGTGAGACCAACCCCGCTGAGTCCAAGCCCGGAACCATCAGAGGAGACTTCTGCATCGATGTCAGCAAGTGAGTCCTATCTGCATACCGTACAAACAAGTTCAGAACTCTGAACAAGTTCCAGTGTTGGTATATAAATGTTGTTTTTCAGACTGAACTCTTTTCTTCTTTTTTTTTTTCTCTTAATGTTGGTCTTTTATCTTACTCCTTGTCCTTGTTTTCGATTCAGGAACATCATCCACGGCAGTGACTCAGTGGAAAGTGCCAATAAGGAAATTTCCCTGTGGTTCCGAGACGAGGAGCTGGTCAGCTACACTAGCTGTGCCTTCAGCTGGCTCTACTAAGCCCACCCTGGCTTCTGCAGCAGTCCTCTTACTGGTTTGAGACCAGTGAAACTCTTGCCTCAGATTTCCTGTTTTTGTTGCCCGTAGCCTAGAGGGAAGAAGAACTGATGTGAAGTCCTTCATTTCCCACTGTCGTCACATCCCTCCTGCCCTCCACTCATCATTAAACTGTACTTGGATGCGGTCTCTTGGTCCAGGTCTACACCAGATTCATTCCTTAACAGCATTCCATAGAAATATTCCCTAGAACATACAGCTAATGACTGTCTGTTTTTGTTAAATGGTGGTATCCTTTCCAATAAAAAAAAAAACACACCATAACAACTGTCTCTCTATTCATTGGTCAGATTACACACAGCACTGATGTATGTTCATGTGATCCTTTGACCTGCTCCCCTCGATGGAAGGGATTATTTGAAGGCACATCTAATGTGGTGGTTTGTGCTTTTAGTTGGATTTTAGTTGAGCATTAATCTGAGATTAGTTGATTTGCTTTCAAATGGCCCGTTGTGTTTTGATGACAGCTGTTGGTTGAGTAGGCATTTTTCAGGACTCTACAGTCCTGGCCTTGTATAAAAGCACACTCTACAGTTCAGCTAAGCCGGTGAGGTACAGAAAGTTGGGATCTAGCAGGGCTGCATTTGAATTACCTTTTTGGATTACAAAAGCTACTTAATTGGATCTCTAGAATACATTGAAACTCAATGAGGACTGAGTTTTGTCTCTTAATCTCAGTGTCGTCTTTAGAGTCCTCGAGATATGAAAAAGATCTGGTGTACCAGCATGAGCAAATACTGCAACCAGCACCTTTTTGTGTTTATCTATCAGTGAGATGTACTCAGATTTTAAGTCAAAGATCTCAAAAGTTGCAGTGCAGTAAGTACCAACCATGAGTTGTCTATTTTGGAATAATACTGTATCATCTCACTTTTTTGAGTAAATGTACTTACAGTCAGGTCCATAAGTATTTGGACAGTGACACATTTTGGGTAAATTTGTCTTTTACAACAGATTTGAAATGAAGCAATCAAAATGAGGTTGAGATGTACGCTTTCAGCTTTAATGTAATAGGTTAAAAAAGTACTGTAGTAACATTTATGTAATAACAGCTATTACTATACAGTTCCTCCTTTTTCAGAGCAGATATGATAGCAGGCAAAGGCACTGTCCTGTCCATGATGCTCCTTTTTGGTAAAACAAATGTGGTTTGAGGGAAAGCTCAGCACAAGTTGGTAATGATGTTACTGAGAAAATGTGTGTGTACTGTGTCTGTAGAACACAGTGAATCAGAGTTGCAGTGACAGTGAAGCCAAAGTTTTTCCTTGATTTTTTTTTTTTTTTTTTTTTTTTTTTAATTTATTAATGTGTGGCGATGTAAAAATCCAAAAGTGGACAAAACCAAGCGGATTGGGTTTACTGGGGGGT
>JAQMCX010000034.1:4496500-4509071 GCA_029814765.1 Acanthurus leucopareius
AATCAAGAGGGAACCACATTTTAATTTCATTATACAACCTGTTGTATAATGACCAATAAACTTCCTTGTACCCTTGTTATTCTCTGAGTGATGGCACATAAAGAATTTAAAATATATTTCATGTGCCATTTGCAGAGGTAATTATTTAGTCATCAGATCAAAAACACTAAAAATAGCTGCCTCTTGAAAAGATAAAAATGTTGAGAGTCACAAGATAATTCTAGCATGTGCACACTATAAATTTTCCAGGTACTCCATTGCCCTCACAGTTGAGTTAGGCTTTTCCATTACAATGACATTGTACTGTTAACTTACATTTAGAAAATCAATTTTTGACATCTATAAAATGATGTCAATCAGGGCCTCTATTGGTTTGATTTTAAACACCCTTTTCTCCTTGTCTCTCACAATAAGCCAGCCTTTATGGAAGTTTGAAACTGAAACTCTGGAGTTCAACCCTTTCAAGTATAAAAACTGACATGACAAATAACTGCATTTTTCATAAGCTTTACACACACAAACAGAATTTTTCCAAACTCACCAGAACGTTTGAAGCGATGTCCAATGCTGCGAGACCATCCTATATTATGGATGAGAGGGCTGAACATGTGGCACCAGAAGTCATCTGACCTGTCCTGGCTCTCCTCATAGACCAGCCTGAGGCGACCTCCAATTACCTGCTCCACCAGCGCCACCCGTGTCCTGCACAGGTAGTTCTTATCCACCACTTCTACCCGCATCAGCTTCTTAAAGGGAAACTGCATGTTCTCATGTACCTAGGGATAAAAAATGATAGAGATTCACTTATTCATTTATGTTTATAGTTTAGTGTCTGAGAGGAGTTCTAGGTCCAGGAAGAAAGAACTTATAACATATTTAATTAACATAAAATGCATTTTAAAAGTTTGTTAAAATGGTGAGGCATATGTGGTTCTCACCTTGGCATTAAAGTCAGGTGGCAGTGTTTTAGCTCCAGTGAGACGCTTTACAAGAAAGGCTTTCCAGTTAGAGTACTTATGCTGTATGCCTGTAGGGGATATTACAAAAACAACAACAATCACCATCAACCATCCCAGAACACATGTTTTCATGAAAAACACTGTAAAAATATTTGGCACGCAACTCACTTTTTGGAGGTACAAGGGGTTTGCTGCTTGAGGCACACCATCCCACTGGGTGCACCTCAGGAATACAGAGATTACACCAGAAGTCCTTACTGTTGTCGTTGTCGAAGCCCTCATATCGCAGGAGAGCCTTAAACCCTGCATGACCGTAAAAAAAAGTTGATTTAACAACTTTTAACTTTCTGGATCTCGGAAACAGTTTCTCAAAAACAATGTCCAGCAAGTCCAGTTACTAGCTTGTTTTGGAATTTCCAAATTTCCAAATTGGTTTCCATCAGCAAAAGAGCTCTTCCTTGCTGTCATGGAACTGTAAATATCATGTCATATCATGTGAAGCTCAACTTTCAAGTAAACATGGAATGGCAATGCAAAGTTTTAACATATCAGTTCCATGGCAACGGAGCACACTCAATCTGCTGATTAAGAGTTTGTAATAAGGTAGAGGGGTGTAGAACAAGCAAAGAACTGGAGCTGAAGGGAGATAGTTTTTTCAATAAAAATTACTGAAGAGGAGAGATGAAGAACTAGTAATACTTTCAAGCGGATCCGTTATCAGGAGTTACCCCTTTTTACAATTAGGAAATAGTTTATTGGACAGGACAATTTAAAGATGAAACTCATAAAACAATGTGTACAATACAGCTAGCTAATATTACTGACAGACTGTTGGCTATTATTTTGGCTGTTTGTATCACTGCACAATCAGAATGATACTGATGTCATTCATACTAGCTATCCCTAACTGTTTTTCACAGGCTTTAAAATGACAAAATAATACGATTTTTTTTTACATATCTGACACTGTTAAGGTCAATTTCTCCTTCAACTAAATTTCCTTTAACCATTTGTTCAAGCATTAGTCTCACCTGCTAGCTTAATGATCTCAGCTATCCAGTACACTTTAGTGGAAAGGTTGGTATCAGAGTTAAGCACTTCAATCCTTACTCCTTCCTCTATGTCTCCCCAGCATGTTCCCATAGGGGCCTGAAGTGCAGAAAGCAGTGAAATTATTAAGACAAGAAAGCAAAATATTAGTGTTCCCTCCCTGTTCAACTCCAGTTAGTACTTACATGCTTGAAACAGCTTACTGGAGCTCCAGTTGTGTTACTGCTACAGATATACTGACCCCAGTCAAAGCTCTCTGCAGGAACAACTGAACCACAGGAACAAGAAAAAGTGTAAAACTGGAGTATATCTAAACGGAGCAGCACTGTACCTATTAGCCATTATTACCTCTTTTTTATTACATACCAGCTTTTGACTTGGCCTGGTTCTGTTGACTTGCTTGGTATTGGGCGTAAGCTGCCAATTTTGCCATAAGAGGCTGTTTCTGTAAGACTTTTGCCTTTTTTGTTGGTGGTTTGCCCTTGCAAAATCAAAGCAAACATCGATATAGGTGAAATTATATAACTTTTAGGTAAAGTATGTGTTGTAGGAGGCTTTTAATGTATTTACCTGGAGTCTTGCCAAGATGCTAGCTTTTTTGGAATTTGAGGAGTAACTCCTAGAACAGGACACGCTGCAGAAGCGCTTGGTTTTTGAGTAAAACGCATCTCGTACACCAACCATTCCACACATTTCACAAGTAGCTGTAAGAGAGAGACCAAAAAAAAAAAGACACATAGAATAGAATCTCTTAAAATAACTGCACTACTACATGTTGGTATATTTTGTTTACATACAGGATTACATCCCAGAGAACCACAAAAAGACCACTTTGCAAACATATGTCCATGTACTGACCCATTCCAGCCTTGCCATCAGGGTAGGTGTAGACTTGGCCATTGTTCTTGATGATAGGCAGGCTGGCAGGGATGGAGGGCACCACTTCATCTTCACTGTCTTCTGAACTGGAGCTGCTGGTGGACTCCTCGCTGCAGCTGTCATAGCCATCAAACATCCCGAATGAGTCTCTCCGCTTACGCTCTGAACGTGGGGTTCGTTCAGCCTTCTCAATCAAGAAAAAAGATAAAATAGCATTAGAGTATAAGTTAAACAAATAATTTCAGGTGGTGATTTACAATTATCTTCCTTGATTCATCTTGGACTTATATTCTGAAGTAATAATTAATTGTTTTGTGTGTTTCCCAAAATTCAAGTTGGCATTTTAAACCACCTCACTGTGTCTGCTGACAGTCCAAAGGCCATATATATTCAGTTAAATTTCATTGAAGACTAATAAAACCAGCATTAAATCATTTGAAAAGCAGTGACCGGTGAAAAAATGACAAAGTATTGTGCATTATTAATTTTCCCGGAGTTACACTTTTCTTTAAATTATCATCTGTAAGGATTCTAACCCGGGGATTGGCTGGGGAAGCTATTAGGAAATAACCATTTAAAAAAAAAAAAAAAAAAGTCAAACCTACAAACAACTTTGTAATCTATGCGCGAAATTCTGAAATTTCAACAATTTACGCATTGATAGTTAGGTAAACAGGGATCAAAACATTGTTAAAATGTTTACTGTTGTTACAGTCTGCCTTCTTCCTCCTCTAGGTATCACAGGTGACACCGTAACAGGCTGCGCTAACATTAATTATTCAGCCAGCAAGGCTTCTCAAATATAAAACAGTATGCCAGCCAATTAAAAGATCCTAGGGGAAGTGTGATATGTACAAAACAGAAGAGCTAGAAGATATGTGCGCTAAAATAAGGGGCGGCCTTATTAGAAACAGCTCCCAAAGCTAACTAACATTAGCACAGCTAGCTAGCGGAAACCTGTTTTTCCAGTTTTAATTCACAAAAGCATAACGCACTTTTTATTTGCGTAGCAAACCTGCAAATACACATGCACAGTTAATATAACTGGTGGTTAGTTTATTTCTAACCTTGTTTTTATTCTAGAGAGCTTTCTAATATTTAACGCTGCCTGCCCCACTAGCTAGCTACCATAAACAGATAACAACAAAGGAGGAGCGCTAGCCTAAGAAAATCCTCTGTAATCGGAGGCTCGCGGCCCTAAAATGTTTTAACTTCACTCACCAAATCCCTTGTGTCTTCCATCAGCCCTTCATATAGATACCGTTCTAGTTAACTTTGCTGCCCAATGCAAACCAAGCCCCTGCGCTGGGGATAAATTTGGCTTTGAAATACCAAATTCTAAATGAATACTACCAAGCAGGATATCAACAAATTACTCTGCTACCTCTACGCATGTGCGAGCGTAACCTACTTTCTTGTGATTGGTCAAACCGGAACGGAGGTCATCGACCCACACAGAAACAAAACAGTGGACTCTGTAATGGAAATGAATGAATGACCTGTTCAATTTAGGAAGACAATTAAGCATTTCTGTATCAATCCTGTTTCAAACTAACAACATTATAAACTGAAGTAATATTCATTTTAAAACTAGTCGTTTTGCATTAAATACACTTAGCTGTAATTCATTACAGTGCCATTTACCCTTTAAGTATTTAGTAAAGTTTTTTGATCCGTAATCCATTGTAGATCTTGGGAAAAACATAATTATAGTTTCAGCAACATTACAAGGTAAAAGACTCAAACAAATCTTGTGACATAAAATAAATCCTTTATTATATATATAGTGCAGTCTATTACACATCTAAAGACAAACTACCACTTTCCTCTGTCCTTAGTTAATAATACAGTAGATGCCACTTTTTTATACTGAACACAATCTGAGGACCACATTCGATAATTCTGTATGGTTTCCTTTCCAAAACATAATAACTTGTAAAACCCAATATACAGGGCATTCAATTTTATACATACATGTGGTCAAACAAACTGAACATTGTTAGCTTACCAGCTACCTTCTGTTTCCAGTACATCATATCACAGTGTTTTTTGAAAAATAATACTAGCATTCTGATTTTGTTCCTTTCTTCAATTTTTGAACACAAAATATAGTAACAACACATTTAAGCAAAGCAGCATTGGGTACAACAGAACATAAAGGCAAAAAAGAATGAATTCATTTTGTACTGAATTAACTACAACAAAGTGAATATGGCTGGAAGAACTGTTGCACTGTTGCTTGTCAAGTAGGTAAGGCTTCACGATGAGGAATTATGCGGTTCAGTTTGGGTCAGACAAAAAAACATCCCATCATCTCATTTGAACTGATGCAGAGGAGTTGATGGTCAGCGCTGGAAGATTATAAGAGAGCTCATTACTTTACAGACAAAGGTTCAAAGAATGTGTCAGTCAGTCAAGGAAACAATACCTTGATATGTATGTAAGTCTTTGGTCTTAGAGGATCTCATCCTCTATGACATCATCGACACTTCCTGAGATTGAGGCAGCTTCTGATGAAGAAAAAGAAACACTCCAGTTATTATCAAACACGTGTTATACCAACAACTTGAACAACTGGGCCCTCTTTAGGGGGCATTTTATGCTTTTTTTGATAATGACAGGTGAAAAGGTAGTTAGGAATCTGCGAGTGAGGGGGTTTAACATGCAAAAAAAACTTTAAAATTGGCCAGTATGTTAACCAGCAAGTCTTTAACTTTGTTGTTCAGTGCAGCTAGTTTAGTGGGTTCAAGCAGAGCTTTTTCACTGAGAAAAGCTGTAAGCCAACCCAACATAAAAAAAACAGGCCTTACAAACTTAACAATGACTTGAGAGATGCTAAATACTTCATAGAGTTGAGGGAAAGCAGAGTAAAGTGATACTGTTACCATGTGTAATCCCTTTTACAATACATCAGATCATTTGACTCTTTTCTTATATAAAATACTGAATTTGGCAACTCCATATTTAAAGAAAGGAATTGACAATTGAAATGGAGGTCCAATGACTGTTTATAAATGCAATATTTGGGGTTTCACCCTTGGTTTTGGGCTTAAGGTGCTGACATTTAGTCCAGCATCCCTTGTTTGAGTCCAGCTGGGCACCTTTGTTGTAACTCCTCCCAGTTTCCTGCTCAAACAATAATAAAAAAAAAATGCTATAAAATGCAAATTAGCACCGTAACTCAAGCAGCAACTGTGCCTTTATTTTATTATTAGATAAATTAACTTTTGACAACTTCTTACATCAACCAGCTGCTATTTTGATACCAGTGTTAAACATTTAAATGTAAGCACCCCCAGTAAAGGAATCAATGGACACAGACCTGGATTACTATATTTTCCGACAATGTGTGTGCAAGAGATATCTGTGCCTACCAGTGTGTTCACTTGATGCAGAAATCACCAAAAGCATGTGGATTAAGTTGTTGTGATTTAACATTTACCTCTACATGTGTAGTTTGTAGTAAATGAGCATGGGGAAATTATAACTTTGCCCTCTTTGCCTCTTGTCTGTTAAGGTACAAGTTTCACATTTCTGTTGCACTTCTTGGCCCATTTCCTCCTCTGGTTCCATTTCAAATGTTTTACCTGCGGCATCAAAACAAGGTGACATCCTTGGATGTGGCATTGCAGCAAGATCCCTCAAATTTATCCAATATTTTGGTCCAAAAAACCATCTATTCTACCTCAACTTGTGACACTACTTGCCCACCTTCTAGTATCTTATGCTATGGGCATGTATGTACAAATATCATCACTGCCACAGTCACTGCTTTCAGCAATTAAGCTGCAATCACTCTTAATAATTATATAGTGTTTTCCATTTTCTTGTTTTGAATATCATCCATATATAATACTGTGACTAAAGTTGTAGCTTGTGTGAGAGCTCCTAACTACAATGACCATGAGGACTGAAGAATAAAAGCTATTGGTTGTTCAATCTAAACTCAACATTTCCTTGTTTGTGACCTCTTTAAAAGTTTCTACTTCTGCATTAATATCATTACTGGTTAACTCTAATGCATAAGGAAGGCAAAAGATAGGAAGTCAAAGAAGCAAAAGGAAGTTGTGAGTTTACCGCAGTGTTGGCACAGAGACATGAGAAAGAGCAGGCTGGTGGTGTGGGTTTGTGTGGGTGATCTCTGAACAATGTGAATCATTTAAGCTTTGCTTGAGTGGGCAAAGCTGTGAGTGAATGTAGATGAGGGAGTGTGCTTCACACTGACATTATGTATTTTCACAGATCTCAGGATATGTGGATAACATGTATAGGGCTGCCCCCTAGAGTCAAAGAGTTGAATCATCAACAGGGAAACCCCTCAATCAACTGAAGAGGGTTTTGTTGTTGTTTTTGTTTCGTTTTATGACTGTCAAAGTTTTACCGTGTCAAAATTATATGATAAATCAGATATGCGTTTAAAATAAGAACAACATCTCAAAGATGAGTGATAAATACGGGGGAAGCATAAACAGACATTTTTATAGGCTGGCACACTTCCTGAAAATATCCTTGTGACAACATGTGCTGGTGGTTAACTAATGGGAGAAGCTGAAACCTGAAATGGAGGGTTTGCTAAACAAGTTTTGGTTCTTGTTTTCTGGCTGAATTATTGTTCACAGAGCAAAGCTGGAGAATTTACATGGCAGGTCATAAACTTTACAAAAACAGTCTGATCACTGGCTTAAAACCTCAAAACTTACAATGACTGAAGCAGTCAAGGGTGAAAGAAAAGGAGAGCAGTGTGACTGCAGTCTGTTGGCTGCTTTAATGCTCTCTGCTCTAGTGATGACTGTCGGTAAAGTCAGCTAAACCACTTCTGAGACAGGCTGTGGTACAACCTTCTTCCTTGGCAATGAAAACACAGGATTAATTAAACAAAGAGCAGGGGTCACACTTTGAAAAGTTAGACTTTTTTCTCACCACAGCTGACAAAGATAGGTATTAAATCATGAGTCCAGGTAAAACATGTGACTCGTGTAGAGTAATACAGGAGTTGAGTACAGCCTTGGACACGTGGATTTCCCTGATGACGCCTGCTCAGTTGCCTAATATTTACTCTGTTGCCAAGTGCCTTTAATCTACCCCAACCCAAAAAAGAAAATATCGCACCAAAGAAAGAAATTTCAGTGATTCAGTCACTTCTTGACTACCGTCTCTTTGCTGTACTCACCTGATAAGCTGATACAGGAGAGACTAAGTTCTGACGACGCTCCTATCACATCATCCTAGGATAAGCAATGAGGAAATGAAGACAGAAGAGTGTTTAAGAAATTATTAAAAAAAGCATGTTGCAGTGACATGCGAGCTATATTGTGTTCAGTTGACAGGAGGCCAGGTCCCAGTTCAGATATTAAGTTCAGAATTAAGTCATTCATACCTGATGACAGACCTGACATCTTTATTCTGAATATGCATTCATTGCCAACTCTTAGGATTTACATTATGATTCTTGTGCAATATTCTGATTAAATTAAGCTGTCCTACTACTCAACCCTATTGATAATGTTAAATAACACATGCATTGTTTTATCTAAAAAAAGTCACAAAACAGAAAAAAATGTTCATTAGAAAGTTCTCTAAAATGTCTAGTATGTTCAAGTGACTGTGCAAAGCCTACTTATATTCAATTTGAAATGATAAAAAACAGCAAAGAAGCAGCGAATCCTCACACAAAAGTTTGGACTGGAGAGTATTTGGCATTTTTACTTTAGAGTAATGATAATCAAATTAATAAACACTTTTCTTTCAGCAGACTAATCAGTGTATCATTTCAGCTCTTTATCAGATTCTACACAAGCATTCAAGAAAAAAAAAAAGGTACTTCCTATAAAGATCGTGGGGCTAAATGGAAATTATAAGTGTCCCTTTACTCCATAAATCTACATAATAACCCCTTTGAACTGTGACAATAATGAACATCTGGTTTAAAGATAACAAACAGGGGTATTTTACTACTGTAGTAAATGACACCAGTAAAAATTTTACAGTGACTCACCAGCATCCTCTGCAGACAACCAAGATTGTCTCCCTCGGTTCTCCCGTTCACCACTTCCTGGAAGCTGACAGCATGGCCCAGCCGGATGAGCTCCTCACCAATATCTACAGTCTAGGAGAGACAACTGTTTTACAAAATATGTTGGAAAATAAAAACAGCAAAGTGGATGAGAAACAAACTAACAGATAAGTAGAGATAAATGCGAAATGAAAGACTAGCTGACCTTGCCCTCACTGTTGTCATAGAGCTTGACACTAGGCCAAGAGGAGATGTCAGAGTGAGAGTAGCTGCAGAGTTTGGCCTGTAGGGGTCTCCAAGAGGCACAGTATGTCAGCTGCTCAAACTTATCAAGGGCTGCCTCGGTCCACACCTCTCCTGAAGAACGGAAGGGCAATTTAGAAAATTTTATAATGAGATATGAGGAAAATAATTAACACACTGATGCTCTCCAATTCAGCTATTAAAACTGTGTGACATTAGATTTTTTTTCTTTATTCTTAGTAAAATTCCTTTGTGAAAAGCTATGAAGACGAGACCTTTACCTTTTGGTCTGACTCCTGCTAAGTTGCATTCAATAGCTTGAAATGGTAAACTGAGGAAGTCACTCCTGAAATGTTAATGAAGCAAAGCAAAAGCCGTTAATAACATAGCTGTAACATTTTGAAACCAAGGCAACAAACAATAACAGACAGCAGCTCAGCAGGTGCATTACAGCACACCAGAACAACTATTTCCTGCCCAAACTCCCTCAAGTGTGAACATACACACAGTTTGTAAACAGTTTTATAAAGGGCTTCACAGTTTTAAGATATCTGTTTTACAGTTGATTAGTGCCAAAATAGGGGAAAGGGAAGTACATGTGTAAAACTTTGAGCCTCCAAGGGATAATCTACAATCACTTTATAGTATGAGTTAACCCTTGTGAAGACCACAAGTGTTTTTAATTCAGAATTTCTAACCCAGGCTGTTGTGTTGTTGACCAAATAGTGCACAACTGATCTCAGATGTACATGTATATTGATTAAATGATTTTAAGAAATTAAAGACCAGATCAAATAATAGTGATACTTAATGGAAAATTAAAGAAATAAGAGTAGGGCAGAATGTGTCTGTTTTTTAAGTGCCAATTTCATGGAAAACTCAATGACATCAGCCATAGAATGCAAATACTATCTGTATCCAAAAAGAAACACAGTTACCTAGAAATAAGCTTGAAAAAATAAATAAATAAATGAGAAAGGAAATTACCAACTGCATCTGCTTGTGCATGTGTGAGTGGGAGTGGGAGCTAACTCTCAACCCCTGTTTCCTGTGTGCTCTCGTTGTATGCCTTCCCCCGCCTGACTGGTCTTAAAAGTGCCCCATTTTAAGGTGTGGTAACTTTGTAATCAGAGGCTGATCATTACTATGGTGTAGGATTTTCTCGCTTACCTCACACGGCAGAGGCTGTCCCTCGGCAGCTCCCCGTTGTCTCCAAAGTCAACATAATAAAGGTCCACTAGTCCAGAGTCCAGGACTCCCAGCACCCTGGCCCTGTTCCATGTGCCGTGGTCTCTGTATGGAGCAGCCACGATGTCCCCCACCACAATGGTCTCCACCCTCTGCTCCTGGAAAATAGGATGGACAGCATCTCATTTTAATCACAAAAGTAATATTAATGGATTTGTAACTCTTGACCTTATTCTTTGTATTATTTTCATCTGGGGAACAGTCCTCTTAACAGTTCTCTTAAATGAGGGCCTTTGGTTTGTTCACAGTAAGGCTGGAGTACATAAGAGCAGGTACCGATCTGATACCATGTAATTTATTAGAAACGGGATTCTGCTACCTTAAAGCAGCATCCTGTAGGGTTAGTATTTTACAGCTGTCAAAATTAATTATCTATGTTTTTGTTCAAATAGGGGATTTGCACTTGGTTTCCGTAATTACACAAGGTTCAGGTATGAGAAATCCCTTATTACTGAAGAATATTTAAAAACCTGATGATTCTAAGGCAAGTTATGAGAATAAAGGAGTTACAAGAAGCATTTTCAGCTCCAGGAAGTGTAATTTCAACTGAATGTGAAAACATGCATCATGTTTGCGTGTTTACATTTAAATGAGTCACGATTCAGAGAAATGCTGCCTCATGCGTCACTGCTGCTGTGGTTTGACTGTATTGAAGGTAAAATCAGCAGACTGGGCATCAACAACTCACTTCCTGTTGTTCTTAGAAAACCAGCATGCACCTGTTCCTTTCACCCTGGAGTACTAGACCACCATGCCTCTACCTCTTTTATCCTCCAACACCCCCATAAGGAAATGTCTCACAGTTTACAGACATCTGTTTTGCAGTTAATGAGTGCTAATACAGGGCTCTAATGGTGTAACACCAAAGTACAGACAGTGGGACTTGTCCTTACGATAGGGCTGCCACTGTTGTAGAAACGGTTCATCTCCTCTGTCAGTTTGTCCAGCTGCAGGGAGCGAACGCCCAGGATCTGGATCCAGAAGTGGTTTGGATTCTCGTAAGCAGAAACATAAACCTCTAGATGTTCGTCAGGCTGGAAGCTTAGGTCTGGGCTGGGAACTGGACAACATACAGGGAAAAATATCACAGAAAATCATTCAATGATATGACAACATTTAAGGATAGATCACAGTGCTGCAGTGTAAATAGGCTTTTCAAGACTTTGTGACAGAGAAAGTGAACTCACTTTCAAACTTTGAAATTTCAGAGAGAGAGTTTGTGGAGACACTCTCCTCCTCCCTGCTGTCTGTGTTGGTGATAGTTAGATCTTCTGTCTTGTCCAAAAGATCTTCTGGTTCTTCTATAGTCCCATTGGCATGGATAAGTCCATTCTTCTCTATCTGGGCGAAAGGACCGTTGTTGTTTAATGCCACTGGTGCTTCAGTCTCTGAGCTGTGATTCACAGCAGTATGGCCACGTTTCTGTCGCAGGGCGGATGACTGTGAGATCTTTGATCTCACCATCATGTCCTCTCTCACTTTTTCAAGAATCAGCTCCTGTAAGCAAATCACAAAGGTGGACTAACATTAATTCTCAAGTGCGTGCATAAATATGGGGGCTAGTCACACAGAGGTAATCCAGACGTATAAACCCAACTCACCCTGGCCTGGGTCACCTCCTGTCTAGTCCCTGAGATTGTCACATTGCCTTTTGCCCCAGGGCTGTGCATCTTCTCTTTGGAACAAGCCACTTTGGCCCCTGTGGTCCTCGTGATTAGTTTCAAACTCTCCCCACCACGGCCTGCAGCACAGCCACACACGCACACACATAAGTAAGGGCACTCTGCCTACACCAGTGGTTCTCAAACTTTTTCTGTCATGCCCCCCTTTGGAGGAAGAAATGTTGACTTTCTCTCAACCCAACAACCTTGTAACAAAACAGGTCAAGTTTAACTTTACTGATCCAAAAAAAACCAAAAACATGAGTGGTCACATGCCCCCCCCATCATGCCACCCTACAGTTTGAGAATCACCGGATGACACAGTCAGTACACATATGGGGCCAAAACTGATGCACTGGTAAATTATATCAATTACGAAGTGTCTCAGTATGATACAACTCCTCTGCCATGTCTGCCAAATAAGATGGAAATGATGATCAACTAGTGGTGGGACTTGATTAAAATTTTTAATCGCGTTAATTATAGGGTCTGTAATTAATTAATCGAAATTAATCGCA
>JAQMCX010000034.1:4510770-4524707 GCA_029814765.1 Acanthurus leucopareius
ACCAGAAACGCGTGAGTAGGAAGGTTCCGCATGCGGACTCTTGGAAAGGAAACAATTAATCGCGTTAAAATCTTTATGGCGT
Organism: Acanthurus leucopareius; assembly: GCA_029814765.1. Taxonomy (NCBI): domain Eukaryota; kingdom Metazoa; phylum Chordata; class Actinopteri; order Acanthuriformes; family Acanthuridae; genus Acanthurus; species Acanthurus leucopareius. The sequence goes on from JAQMCX010000034.1 coordinate 4,510,853, forward strand.
TAAAATCTTTATAATTAATTGATCGAAATTAACGCGTTAAAGTCCCGGCCCTATGATCAACACAACATTCATTGTTTAAAAGATGCATTTGGCTAAGCTAAAAATTTAATTTAGTGATCTCAGTGTCAACAAACCTTATGTGCTATGCTAAACCAACAGTGACTATCCTGTAAACAAGCTTTGCGTATTAATAGAATTTCTCTTATCTATCTATCTCATCTTATCTAAAACACACCCATGAGTCACACTGCAAATTGAATCTTGAGACTGCTGGAATAGATACTTTTTGGACAGCTGAAACAGGCAAAAACACAACCTCTGAAATATTATCAACTTGCTAAGTAGATCTAGCCCAAGTGTTGGCAAACAGATGCATATTTACACACCTAATGGACACAAAGCACCAGCACTAGCATTAATTTAGAGTTGTTAATTAAGTGTAATTTCTGACAAGTTGAGGATTCCCTAATATTCATTTTCCTTTTAACCTTGTCTTTGGTCTTTATAAAACTCTTTTGAGAATATACATAGTGCTTCAGCTGCTAAATGCTTCATTCTGTTCACCTGCTAGTTTAGAACTGTGTTAGTCTACTGTTTGGTTTCAAGCAAGTAGTTTACAGGGGATATTTAAAAACTTTTTCATCTGAAGCAATGAGCTCAAAGAGGCTAAAAATCTCCAAAGAGCTGAAGTAAAGAGCATAGTTCTCTGACTTTTCTGTGAGTTCATCACTACATGAACAAGTCTAACTTTGACAATGCCAACTGATTTAAATATAAGCTATTGATATCCATGGTATTTCACATGCAAATGGTCTATGCAATAGAAAGAATATAAGTAACAGGAGCAAATATATGCCATCACCATCTTCAGACAAAAAATATTAGTCTACAACATTAGCTCAACAAAAGTACTGCAAGCAAAAAGATGTTACGGAAATTGAAGTCTAGAAATGACTGTCATCATCCTCCACATTAGAAATGACCTATTATACGTCCAAAAGCCGTCTGAGGAACCTCCAGAGTCTCAGTCACTGGTTCACAGTCAGTCACCAGGTTCTCCAAGACACAGCGGGCCATCAAGACCTGCTCCTTAGAGCCCTGAAGCAGGAAACGTACAGCTGTCTTACATCCAGGCTCGCCTGAATCTGGCAAAAGCCTCACATGGGCTCCAGACTTCTGGGTCACCTGCAAGGAAAAGAGACAGCAGGTAAGCAGAGAGTTACAGTGCATGAAATGACTGATTTTAAACAATTACCAACTCAACCTGGGAAACGCAAACTTTAAGACCTGCTTGACATGGTTGTATTTGAAAGGAAGTTTTGGTTGTTGTGATTCTGCGAAAAGAATCAAATTAGACATGATATCTTTAAATGGAGGCTCTAAGAACAGAGGGTAGAGTGTGTGACACAGATTCTGAGGTCCTTTGAAGCATATTCATGATTATGGGATTTTTTCAATTTAAATTTAAGAAATTATTTCAATTTGGGTCTTTTCTTATTCATTACATATCTATATACGCGTTATTTTCTGATACATTATTAATCTAAAAGACCCATTTTTAACAGAGGTCTGTTATTTATGCTATGGCCGTTTCCCAAATAACACTTTAAATGAAGTATCTGAAGTATCTTTCTCTGTAAATGTCCTTTGACAGTTTCAGAAGCCAACATAACACTATCCACTACTTAAACTATTTGAGCAGATGAAAAGTCATTATCCGGTTTTGAACTACTCACAATGTCCAAAAACCTGGCTTGATATCTGGATATGTTCCTGTAAACTTCTATGGGAAGTGTCATCTTGGACAGCTCAGTGTCAGGCCCCTGACCTGTCAGAGCAAAACAGACACCCAGTCAATCAGACAAAGTTAACAGAGAACAAATAAAGACTTTGCCATGTTTCTTTAAATATATACAAGTTTGCTGATGTAAAAATGGTGGTTAACACTTACGCAATTATTCGACAATGACTGACACTCACCGTTGTCGCTGCTACTCATATGACGGTAGATGATGTAACCCACTGTGGCCCCGACAGACAGCCCCGCAGCCAGAGCAACCATTTTGCCTGAGCTCAGGGTGCTCTTTTGACTCTCCTTTACCGCGTCCATGACACGCCGTGCACCCAGCGGGATGCTCCACCTAAAAGCGAACTCAACATGAGTCTCTTTCCTCTGGCTGTTTGTGTTAATGTCTGTGACCATTCCCAACTGTCCCGCATGTTACTGCAGATTTTCTTTCTATGTTCAGTCCTGTTTATCAGCTCCTGTCTTGACAACATGTATTGACAACACTCTGTTTCTGCTAATGAAAAATGTGAAAAAGGATGTTAACAGCAGTCAGAATGTATTAGCTGGTGTCATGTACAATCCCCAGTGTTGGCTTGAAGGCAACGGTACAGTCATGCAGCACAAAACTTAAAGCATAAGCCAGCTTAAATTCAAAACAGTTCAGGTGTTCTCAAACATTTTATAAATTGGATGCTCCTGGATAAGATTCTGTCAAATTGACATACTTATTTGAGGAGGTGCTTGTTAATTATTTTGTATTCTTGATTCTTATAATTGTCTCTGTAAGGTAAATGTAAATTAACAAGGAATTATAGTCCATAGCTCTGTGGCTTTCCCTTTTGTCATATGGTCTTCATCAGCAGATGGAGCTTTTGCCCACTGGTCAAAGCAACAGCTTATTTCAGTTGTTGCTGGGGGGTCGGGGTAGTAGTTGGTTCAGGATACAGGAGTTGAGTTGAGGGAACAACCTGTTTTACCAAACATCTCCATCTGATGAAGAATATCATGCAACATGATTGAAAGCATCAGAACAGCAACTAATCTGACTTTGTGATGAGATTGATTTCTATGATTGTTAGGGTTAGAGTAAAACTTGTGAAAATTATTCTGACAGATATAATTTGCAGTCAAATAAATTACAGTGAACTGTAAGGGTTCCTTGTTTTTGTTAGGGACCTACCCTAAGGTTCTTAAAAGACCCCTAGAGGTCCCGAGACCCCTCTTTGAGAACCACTGCAGAAGATTCTTACAATGTAGTCTCTCAGGATCTCAGACTACATCATTTGCCATAACCATTAGCCCACAGAAACATGCAGAAGCAGTCACATACACACAACATAGTCTGCTAAATGATTAAACATTTAGAGTAAATTGTGTACATACACACACAGCATTGTGATTCTTATAATGCACCAAGCCAAACTGCAGCGGCCCTGACCCTGACTGCCAGATGTAATGCACTGAAAGCTTCTGCAGCTGCACACACTGAATATCATTTACTGTAGTTGGGCGACCTCCAGCCTTTCCATCAGTCACTGAACACTTGCGTCCAATTCTTTCTAGGGTTTTTTTTTCATCACACTGCAACACTACAACTCACACACAAAACAGAATGCACTGGAGGTAAGCCAACAATGAAGAGTATTGGAACCACGCAGGACCGAGGAGCACACGGCACCACCATGCAGATGCGTGTCTCACTGGGAGAAGAGGGCTCTGGGGCTGTAGTTGAGAAACACATGGGACTTGGACACTCCAACATCCATCTCGGGAGAATCGTGACAATAAGACACAAGTCTTCTCCAATCCCGGCTCTGTTTTTTTGTTTACATCCAAGTTAGAGACTACTGACAGACAGGTAAAAGGGGGAGAAAGTTTCAGCATTTCATGACATTATATAGTCATACTGCATCTTGAGGTCATTTTGTGGAGAGCATTTACTCAGAAAGCATCACAGGCTTACTGGAAACAGTTCGTCACTGTGGTAAGAGTATGCAAAATAAGGGATAGCCCTGGCAATACAGGCCCACCTCTAGACCAACAGGATGACTGATGACTTTCTTAAATTTTTCAAAATTGGATCATGCCTGCATACTGCACGTAAGCTGCTGCACGGGTTCTGTATGTTGACTCTCTTCCAATAAGATCTCCGCTTAGAAAATTGCAATTGAACGTAGTATTTCTTTCTATTAGACGCTTATGTTCTTAGAAATACAATTCATTACTTTTCTGAAACAAATAAGGTGTTTATATCATTTCGGCTTCAGGAGATAAGTCAAACAGCACGCTGTGTCACTGAAATAGTATAAAATAGTACATTAAATCATGCTGCTTGGGTTACAACCTAATGTGTTTAGTCACGAATGGCTAGATAGAAGATTGTTATCATTGTAGCCGAACCGAAATGAACCAAATTTCCTACTCATACGCGCAGTAATGTTGTACCATAAAACTAGAGTTATATTTGGGCCCACGGAGAGCATCTTTAAATGCTGACATATTTAAACAGAGTTTGGCGTCATGTCTTTTGCAACCAAGTAAACATCTACGCGACCGGCTAGATAACCTTGGCTTTTTCATCTCACTAGTGCAATTTATTGTGGACATACTATGCTGTCAACACAAAATTGCCGGCCAGTATAACCTCAAAATGAACAGGTTATATTTTCTATTTCTGACGAGCTGTCAAAACCGCAAACACTTTCTCCTCTAAGCTAGCCAAGCTAACATTCGCTAAGATAGCTGCTGGTTAACACATGCAAGCAAGTCAGACATTTAGACAAGAGGTAACCAAACGTTCTTAGCACGCGCACAGACCCATATATTACAGCCTTTTTATGTTTTCAAGGTAAACGTATTTCATACTGAGCAGTAAAAACATGTTATAATGCATGACACTTACAGTCTCTCGATCCTTATGAATCAACCCTGACTGCAACAACCGTCAAGCTTGCCGGTAAGTACGCCGGAAACTACAACTACTGTTAGAATACCGGCGAAAATTTATTTGTGCAAGATTAATAAATGTGAAACAACAACATGGCTGTAGTCACTTGACAGACTCCATCTTAAATAATTCACATTGACGTGTGACCTACTACCGTGATCAAACTGCTTTTACTTTGAAAGGTCAATCGGAAGTAATATTATTTATTCTCGTTACCTTGACACTTATTCGGGTAGATGACGCTATCGACAACTTCTTTAGTAGGGACCTCAGCTGTCTGAACATTACCTTTCAGATGTGCACCTTTATTCTAAATAAAATATTTAAAACATCTAAAACAGAGACCAATACGAATTGCGTAACATGAGAAAAGCAACTTTGAAATGTATACGATTAGTGTGTAAACTATAGGGCCCACAGCTGAATTTTTTCTACCCCAAGACTGTGTAATAAAAGAGGTCCCACTTAATAACAATAACAAGTGTGAGGGTTCATGCATGCAAACCTTTTGCACAATAAAGATTAAAATAATAAAAGTAAAAATCGTTGCCGCAAAGGATGAGATATTCCAATTTTTGGTCTCTATTACAGTTCAAGCTCCAACACCCAATCCCACAAAAATATATCCTCTCACATCTGACATATTCAGGGATATTGATTCAAACTTTAGAAAGCTCCTTCAGGTACCCCCTGCTATGTTTTCATAGACATAGTATAGCACTGTCACAAGTGAACTAAACTTCATGTGTAAAGATGGTGCAGTGTGCCTTTAAAAATATTTTACTGAAGCAAATACTAATCCAAAAAATAAACAAAAATCAAATTCTGAGTGAAAGCAAAACCAGTTTTACTCAAAAGTATAACTGTGAACTAGATGCAGGAAGTCTGGAGGTCTAATTGAATGGAAATCAGAACCTAGGGCAAGTGTGGTTTTTCCACTTGTACTATGAAAACCATACTACGAAAACACAAATGATCCTTGTTTCACTTGATTAATGATTGTATTTTTTCTCCATAACTTTCTTGTTGTTTACTGTACTGAACTTTTGTGAGCAACAATATTTTAACACAACAATCTCTTTAATAAAGAAGCATATTTATTAACATGACATAATCAATACACAAATTTGTCAAAAATCCTGAACATAGACACTTTAAAAAATACAAAATATACATTTTATGTATCTTGTGAATAATTTTATCATAGTCTCCCCTCCCACACCTTACAAATCAAACAGCAGAGGCCTCAGCTCCTAGCATGTGTGTGATAAGGTTATCAAAAATGCCAAGCATCATCTCTGCAGGTTGTACCAGAGGCCTGGTAACATACAGTATGAAGTCCATGCTTGATTGAGTTTGTTCGTGTGTTGTGAACTTAACAGCAGAACTATAGCTAACATGTACACTGACCAAGACAGAGCATTCACTGGATCCTATTCATGCAGCACAGTCCAAATGTTTGTCATTATATAAAACAGTAAAGTGTAAAACAGGGCCAGCTGCAAAAAAAGTTTCTTGCGTTGTAATATCAGTCTTAAAACCATTTTCAGTAGTTTCATGCTGACTCCTCTGTCCACCCAGAAAGTGATCACAATTACTTTAGAGCCATAATACTTAAGAACAGCAATGTGCTTTTGCACTTCTTGACTCACAAACTGGACTCTTCACATACAACCCAACTGTAAATGTGAAACTTAAAAGAGCATTTGTAGCTATGATCATAAACAGGCACACATAAAAGCAAGCACAGGTTAAACAGGACATAGCCACAATATTTAAGATACTGAAGTCATGTGTCCGAGTCACTAACTGCCACAACCAAATTAAAGTCTGTAAAATTTTGTAAGTACTTAAATTTTTTCAGTTTTATCTTTAAACCCGTCATTTACAATGTCTGTGAAGTTTATGTTGAAATTACATTTGGTTTTGAAATGCTCACTACCACAATAACGAAAACAGAATCCTGGCAGGCACCATTGATTCATTTATTATTTTAGCCCTAAACACAGTCCAATTTAAATTAATTACGTCCAAAAAGTAGCCTGTAAAATCAAAACCCAAACTCTAAGAAAGTGACATAGACCATGACCTCAGTGTCCTGGATGGTGACGAAGGACCTGTGGTTAAGCCCCAGAGGCCATGTTTGGTGCCTTCTTTAGATAAAGACAACAGACTTGAATCAAGACTGGATTACCAACAGACCTCAGAACTTCAGGGCCAATCAAGTTCACTGTGTCAGTCAGTTTGAGGTTGTACGATTGACTATAAATTTGTTTGGAATGGGAGTGATGTGGATAAAATCCTCTTAAACATTTTCTTGTCTTATCTGGAGGAAAATCTGTGACTATGTTAATTTGAATTGATTCCTATCTAAGTGAAATTTAAAAATATCATTGATTAAAGTATATATATTTTAATATCACCATATCAATTTTTATATCATGGTGTAACATATTTTATAGAAAGTAAACTGAGATACTGATCACCTAGGCCTCTTCTCCAGAACCTCCAGCTGGTTAAACCAGCCAAATGACTCTCACTGTTCCATATTCATGTAAAGGCATTTAATGAGTGACATAAAAGCCCAGTATTCTGCTCTGAAGTAACATTTCTCCAGTAGCCACCATCCAACTTGTGTACAGTAGTAGTAAAAATGTTTAAACGATCTTTATCTGAAATAATGACAGCACCACACAGAAAGCTGGTCTGATTGAAAAAGACCATGAGTGATACAGACGTCTGCTGTTGATGCTGCACATTAACTTTCAGAGTTAAGTGGGTAGAACATAACAGATCAACAGCGGAACTAAAAGGATCTCTGGAATATGCTGATCAGCAGATCAAATGTAAAATCTGGGGAAATCAAAAAAAAATTGCAGATGAAATCTACTCAACTATTCATTCTTTATACTTAAAAACTGAACAGTATCCTGAGCTCCTGTCTGTCAAGGTGTTGAGAGCTGAAACAGGCAGACAGGCTGAGGAGGAAGGCAACTGAATGATATGAAGCACCTTTTAAATACTCTGGTATTTCAGCAAACCAGAATAAACATAGTATGCATTCAGTAAATCCATCACTTGGGAAGGGACTTGCTAAAATCGCTGCACAGCCAGCTGCGTGGATTCAAAGTAGCATGCTGGTACATTGTTGGACAGATAAATGTGTATACAGTGTATATCGTTATACAAATATGTGTTTAGATAACTGAACTAATCCAATTCAATCCTTTATCTTCATTCCTTATTGTGTTGCAGCAGGTCTTACCTCAGTTAAGCTCAGGAATTGAGCAACAACAAAAACCATTTGTTGCAAAATGTGATAAAATAAAAAAAACCCTCTTCTTACAGGCGGACCCAGCAAAGACTAAAATGTGGCTCAAAGGCTGAACAGAATGGTTCAGAAAGAAAGCTTTAAGAAGCTTCTTCATCACATTTTTTTCAGAGGTAGTGTTTCACCATATTCTGTTGATGTCAAGGAATTTATAGTAGAGGTAACCCTGTTACAAATGGAGCCCAAAAGTATTTGATATCAAAGACATAAAAAAAATTATGATGTAAAAAATCAAAAGGATACATTTTGTAATATAAATAAATAAAACATATTTTTTGATCATTTGAAAAAATATAAAAATTAAATAGATTGTCTTAATTTTTTTTAATTTTATTATACTAATAATAATAACATTTTAATAAATAACCAATTAATTTTTGTGATACAAATTATTCAAAAGTCTTTCTATTTTTGTCAGCTTTTATGACGGTGGTTTTGTCACCATCCTCCCACCTTTTATGTACCCCTTGCTTTTCTTAAGCTGGCAAGCTAGCAACATCGTCAAAGCAATTCAAAATCAACCTACTCGAAATTTCTGCTGTAGCAACACAAAATACAGAGACATAGTAACTTAACCGTTAAGCTATGAAACCCTCTAATGCTGCTTATTCTACCTTTCTTGCTGGTTGGCTTGAGAGCTTACACTATTAGACAGCAGCAGAGTGAAGAGTCAGTGTTAGCGGTGTTAGCAGCTAGCTCCTGTTGGTTTGAGCAACCATAGTGAAGTCAGTCTGCCAACTGCCCTCTCATTTCAGAGTTGTGTGTCTTTGTCTGAGGAATATTTGTAAAAGAAAAAAAAAAAAAGAATCTGGATGGAGTCATTGTGTTTGCTTGCTTATGAGGCCAACGGACATGTAAACAGCTGAAAGGTGAGAGGATGATGACAACACCAGTGTCATAAAATCTTGAATCACAAACAAAAAGTGGCAAGAAATAAGGTTATGTCAGAAAAAGGCCATAATGATAAAAAAAAAAAAAATAATACTAATAATTTCTTTATAACTTGAAAATATTGTTCCATTTTAGTTATTTCATATTTATTATTTAATATAGAAACACTTAGGGCTCTATAGTTACAAACTACCTTTTCTTTTCTATGAGTTTCTCCTTTGAATGGAGACAGACTGACATTATATTAAATTGAATGAAGGCTGGACTGGTGTAATCACACAATTCATTGTGTCTCATTAAATGACATTTGAATTACCCTCATAAAAACGCTGTTTGAAAGTGAAGCAGCTTTTAGTGGATTGTTTGTGACCTGGAGCTTTGCTGGAGATGAGGGCAACCATTCAAAGTCTCTCAGAGACAGAGAACAGAAGTGATAGTGCGGAAGCATAAACCTCTTCAGAAAACATTCCTCATGCCATTAAAACTAAAACCAGACAATAAATAGTTGCCTACTTTTGGCTCTTTTCTATACAATGGAAATGAATGCTTTGGAATATCAACTGTTTTAAGCAAACAGACCCAGGAGCTTTAACATTCGTGTCTTATCGCCCCCACTGTGACATTTGGTTGATATCTGCTCCACCTGATGATTGCAGTGCTGTTGGGCTGAAGCTGGGCAGAAGCTTTCTACAGTGTTTGCATCCTGCCCGTCCCTGTTTTCCATGACTAACTGACTGGTTCCCAGTGCTGCCACGACACAAACATCGTCAGACAAAATGTGTCAGAATGGAGAGTTCATCCCCAGCTTTGTTTCAAACTGCAGCTTCTGTCTCTTCTGGTAGCGAACTCGAACCCTGAAATTGAGAATTAAAAGAGATCAAATTAGAGCTCATGTTCAAGATAGGGAGAGAATCTGCTGTGTTTTTCCAGCTTTATTACACATCCTAGTACTACATAAAATGAGAGAAAATCAAAGACTGATCTGATCACTAAATAATCCTCAATAATTCCCACTGGTTCCAGCTGCCTGTCTTGCAAGATTAATCCGTGACGTCTAGCTATCCTGATTCTTTCTGCCAACTGATGCTCCAAGAAGTCCAAGTTATTGCAATTTAAAAAACAAAAATGATGATTTGGACTGCTTTCTTCAACCACTACACTGTACAATTTGTCGTTTTAGTATCTCCAGTGTCTCATTTCATACCGTATCTCATGTAGCTTCACCACTTCATTGACCACCACCACCAGCAGCGGGGACAGCGAGACCACCAGCCAGGCTAACAGGGGTATGTCACCCAGATTAAAGGTCAGGGGACTGGCCTGGTGACGCCATAACTGGTAATCCACCATGGCCTGAACAACCTGGCTTAGCAGGCTGGAGGAGAAGAGAAGAGAGCAAGGTTCATAATGTACCAAGGAATTCATACAGCGATGCTCAAGGCTATTTGATTTCACTGTTATACAGTTTGTTTCATCAAATAAATACTGTTACTTATAACCGAACAATGGAAACCATAACACAAGATATTACAACTCGTGAACGTTATCAATGTGACTATAATTTTGTCCTCTCTTTCAGGGACTGTGAGGTAATCAGTAAATTTACACAGTTCACGTTACAGAGTAATCTAAAGTCTAGTTAAAAAATTGTACATATTTCTTTAGCAAATTGCATTATGTTGACACATGCTATTGCACTGAGTTGCAGAAAAATGCTGAGCCAGGTTCAAGTTTTTAGTAGAGCCTTCTGTTTCTACATCCCAGAATAATCCGCATAGTTTGTTAAAAAGAATGAGGCAGCTGCACATTCATGGCTGTACAGCTTAGATACACAGCAAAAGTAAGTGTACATAAGAGCTCAAGAGCAAAAGAGATTCCACAAGATGCTAGTAGACAGCATTGAGTAAAGATAATGTAAAAAAAGTTACAGGAAGCTTCAGTTATTTTCTTCTCTTTTATTAACAGACACCTTAGCAGCAGTCTTCTATTTAGTAAAGGGACAAGATGGTTTCTTGGATTACTTCTGTTTTGTAAGTATTTTGCTGCCCACTCTGTATCATAAAGTGAACAAACTTTGTCAACACAGTTACTGTGAGAACATAATGAAAATACAATATTACCAAATTATATACAATAAGTCTATCTAGTGCTGCAGTGGTGTCATCGAAAGGTAAAATCAGACACCAACTGTGAATTTGAAATTGATGTGCAAGACTGCTGTGGAGTATAAACACAGCCAAGTCTGTGCAGACTGAGCACATAAGAGATTTGCAACACAGCAGAGCTTTACACAGCTGGACTCTTCCATGTGGTAACCAGAGGGATGCTGCATATTGATTTTGGATCCTTTTGTGAGCTGGTAATGTTTAAGTCATCTTTAAGCAAAAATCAAGACAGTTGCATTAATGTCAGTGATATGATAAATAAGCATGGATACACTCACAACTTTTGAAAGCACAAAATTGTGAGTATGCAAACTACAGAAAGCAGTTCTTCAAAAGAGATGATCACTTACACCACAGGTACAGTGAGACACCACCAGGTATTGCTGAAGGGACTCTTTCTCCAAAGAGGCTGAGAGCGGTGGACATAGCTGAGAGAGATCACCACTGAAAATATAAAATCAAGGAGAAAGATTTCATTTAAGTGATGATAAAAACAAGCGTGAGTCCGAGCATTGTTTACGCTGTCGGTGTGTGAATGACTGCCTACCTGTGTGTAAGGCAAGGAATCCTGCCATGACCTTCTGAGTCAGCAGCAGGCCATTTGACAGCTCACTGAACCAGTGAGGAGCGTTATCTGAAGAGCTGTAGTCACACAGAAAAGTGATTCATTAAGTAGATAAAGAAAATCAGTATTTTCTCAAATATGTGTCTCCATTGGTTATGATTCTGTCATTTTCAGCATCAATAAACTACATACATATTGTTCAGCAATGTTCTGGCTGGACCCTGAGTTCAGAGTGTTATAATAATCTAGACATAATGAAATAAAAACATGAACGACTTCTTGGGGGTCTTCTTGGGATAAAAACGGTTTAATATTGCAATATTACTCAGTTGGAGGAAGCATGATTGCACAACTTCTGTGATTTGGATGTTGAAACAAAGTTCCCCAATCAAATATCGTATCCAGATTTTAGGCAGAGTGCTTGACATGTAACAGACAGGTCAACAAGATTATTTTTCAAGTCACAGATCTAGTTTTGTTGGGGAAATAACAGAACATCAGATCTGAAATCTTAAAACAGGATGAAATTTTGTGGCATCCAGCATTTGATGTCAGGGAGACAGGTAACTTCGAAAACTTTGAAAATTTTATAACTACCAGTCAGCAGAACATAGCACTGGGTGTCATCCGGTAACTGTGAGAAGTAATATTATGCCTACACATATTTTTTCTACCCAAGGGGAGCCTATGTATTAGCCCATAAATGTTACAACTGGTACTTTTAAGACTTCTCCTACCTGGTTGTGAGAATATGAAGGCAAGGGATAGTGGTGTTGTCAGCTAAGGTGATATTGCTGCTTCTGAGGCAGACCTCTTGCAGGGTGAAACCAAAGGCTAACAGGTAGGCACACACTGTCACACCAAACTTCAACAGGAAACAACCAAGAAAGTAGTTCTGGGTCTGTTCAAAGAAGAAAACATGATGAGGCTTCCGTACTTGTAAAGTAATATTACACGAAAACATTATCTGTCACAAGGAGCACAAAGTGCAACTGTTTGTTGTCTGTTGCAGTTATCATAACAATTATTTTTATAAGGAAAACATTCAGACTATGTGTGTCAGCTGTCTTCATCTTTGGCTTGAAGAAATTTCTCATCACTATACAATATGTACAGTATTACACACTGGTTTGGTGTTTGTAATTTTTTTTCCTTTTTCCTAAGCTTAGTAGCCGTAATTTAGAAAGAAAATACTATTGTTCATGAGTAGATTTGAATGATACATGATCCCACCTTCCTTGGAATCGAATCTAGGTTCTTTCCTGTGGCAACTGTCATGACTGAACTGTCTGGTGGCTTCCCCAAGAGTGACACACTATTAAACAAACACAAAAGCACCATTAGCATTCAATTTTGAACAAAGTTGTGTTGAATACTACAATACAACTTTCAAGTCTTATAATGTGTGTGTGTACCTTAGGAGTGGGCAGCTGAAGCAGGACAGCCAGAGGATGTCAGTGATGTTCATGGGAGGAGGAAGCTGAGCAATACAGGCCAAGAACTGCAGACAAGCACAGGGACGCTTGTTTTTTCTATTCAATATCATAAATGTAGTTTACATAAGTGTAGCATAAACATCTATATGCTGAGTTTTTGAAGTCCCCTCTCTCACCTGGATGATGACCAGACTGAGCTGACACTGCAGCAGGAAAAGGAAGCACTTGCGGATGCCGTAGGTTGTGTGTCGGGCCTGGAAGGAAATCAACCAAAGGTGCATTAATTCAGATCAGACCCCTTCCCTCTGACTTGTTGAGTGTGTCGGTGAGTGTGTGTCTAACCTGCTCTATAAGCTTGACAATGCTGACGCTCTCTCCTTGGTGGAAGGTGACAGAACAGCCCAGAGAGTTGAGCTGCCCGGAGAGCCTAAGAGGAGAAAGACCTTCAACTTCTCCATTAAAACCTCCTCCAGTGGCGTAGCCAAATGTCTCCCATGAGCACTGAGATGGATACAGAGGGTCTAGAGCGATGCTGTGAAGGGAGGTGGATAAAAAGCAATACTGTTAACGGGTGAACTTGAAAATATTGATAGAGTTGGGAAATTTAACATTCTTCAGAAAGGTTTATGTAAATGTGATCTACATACTTGAGGATCTGTGTGGGGGGGGGGGGGGGGGGGGGGGGGGGGGGGGGGGGGGGGGGGGGGGGGGGGGGGGGGGGGGGGGGGGGG
>JAQMCX010000034.1:4535650-4556798 GCA_029814765.1 Acanthurus leucopareius
TGCGTGTGTGCGTGTGTGCGTGTGTGTGTGTGTGTGTGTGTGTGTGTGTGTGTGTGCATGCGTGCGTGTGTGTGTGTGTGTGTGTGTGTGTGTATGTGTGTGTGTGTGTGTGTGTGTGTCTCTCACCAGACCAGCTGGTGAAGCGCGGCTGAACTCAGCGAGGACCCTGGCCTCTCCATAGGCATTTAACAGCACCCACATGACAGGGAAGAGCAAGGGCAAGATGGGAAGAACACCCATCAACTGCAAATACAATATTACAATATTTATAACCAACATATAAGGGAAATCTTTAAGTATCAATGACCATAAAGAGTGTGTGTGCTTCTCAACTGTTTATAATTCTAATATCACTGTGTTTAAATAACTCACTGAAAACTAGAAAAACTGCATTCACACTGGTCTTTGTTAGCGTTAGCTAAATACTTAGAGTAAAAAAACGTTTCCACACTGAGGTACTTGGTCTCTCTGACTTATTTTAAAGTTCTTATAAATACAGTTGTGAATGAATTTGTTGGAACTTGTCAATACTTATAGAGAATAATTATTTTTCTTAGTGCACATCTCATTTGTTCATTGTTTCATTTCTGTCCATTGTTACATTGTCTGTAACTTTTAATGCTGCCACATTTGCAAGGTATTCCTTGAGAAAGACATAATTGATCTCATTTGAGCTAATGGCTTGAAAAATAAAAATATAGGTTTAAATGATTGTACCTGAAGCTGAATGAAATTGTAGCAGGTAGGGGTGAGGCTGGGTGCATCACAAAAATAGCGGATAGTATTAACTAGCAGAAATGCCACCTACAGGGAGAGAACATAACGACAGATATGAAGTTAACAGAGAAGATGTGAATGATTGCAGAGACTACTGAGAAACACCATGTTAACTGCTCACCAGCACAACAGGACACACAAGCTTGGCAATAACTGACTGCACTGTAAACCTCTCGTTATCCAGCACTGTGATTGGTCGAGCTAACGCAGACTCCAAACTGTTTCTGTTGGTTAAAAAATAAAGGACAGTGGACAGACATTATTTTTTATTAAGTACTGTGTGTTTTCTGACTTCCATGTAAGGATCTGATAACATGTAGGCCTAGTTGTTGTTGTTAAGTGCCTTAACATGGCTAAAAGAACTTGAGGCTTGTTTATATCCAGAGAAAATTTTATGTGTTCCTTCTATGGAATTTTGGGATATTCTGATCAAAAAATCCCTTGGCACTCATGAATAACTACACACCCACAAAAGCCACACAAAAAAAAAATCTCATCACTCAGTTACAAAATTGGCCCATTTCCTACCTAACTATGTCCAGCACTGGGGTCCGAACCACCCTGAAAAGACGATGTTGCTGCGGGCTCTGAGGTCCTCTCTTTTCATTTGCCCGTGGGGAAGGAGGAGGAGAGAACGGGGGGAATAAATCTCCTGGCTCCAAGACAATGTGCTCATCATCCTAAGAAACAGACAACAGATCAGCTGCTTACAGTATTTAGTTGTAACAGGCCATTCTTAACTAACCCAACTTTATACCTGCAATGGCACACAACAGCCTTCTGTGTCCTGCAGAATCCAGTTCAAGTTACCTCATAAACGTGTTTGTGTTTATCTGGATATTGTTACCCCTGCTTATTCAAGAACACATCCATGTCACCATCTAACACAAAGCACTTGCTTAAAGTATGGAAGGGGAGCACTGGATCCATAAACTAAAATGTCAGTTTAAAAACTGTTTTTATCAGTCACCTATTAAATGGGGCAACACACTTACTTCCTGTCTTATCTAAGCTCTATGTGCGCAGACAGATAATTGAGGACAATAAGAAAAATAGATGAATTTGATGCCTGTGCTATGCTTGCTCAATGGCACATATGTGTCTGCAACCTCAGCTGAGGCGACTCCTGGTTCTGGTGAGCAGGTGGACAATCGCTCTTCACTTTATTGTAATGAAAAAAAGAAACTTTTAACCACTGAAGCATGGTCCATTTTTTTAATTAACACTAGCAACTGCAAACTGGACATCTTTTATCATCATGTCAGGCCTTTTTGTGTAAAATAAAGCTGCACTGACTCAAATAGGCTTATTTCTAACTTAAATCACATCAGTAACTTCATGAGTAGCCGATGTTTTCAAACTCATTAGACTACATCTCCTTTAGCAAATACAAATGCCATTGTTCAGTGTTTTACAGCTTACTTGTGAAATATGAAAGTTTCCCTTTATAACATAATCCCTTTTTGTTTCCAAATGTCCACAGTCCATTTTGCTGTAGCTATCTACTCCATCACAGCGCTTTCAACTGCTGATATCCATAAATTACTGTCACTTTAAGTCTGTTTTTTTTCCCTGTTTCCACAGTTACTTTTTTCATGAGACTGTCTAGCTCAGTGGAAATTTTCTGTGACAAGATTGTTTCATGTGTAACTACTTCTCTTAGCAGAAAGTATTAATTATTGACTTGCTACACAGGACTGAGAATTGAGTGCTTTCTGCCCACAAGTATGGCAAGTGGCTGTAACATCAGCTGTTGGGTTGTGAGTGTACACTTTTACAAGTCTTCTAGTCTGGGTGTAAAAAAAAATTACTGGCTCTCTGTACCAATCGTAGACGACGATATGTAGGACAAAGAACTGGTAACAAAAATTTTGATAAAAAAATTAGTTCCTGAGACTGTGGTTAGTAAAACAAGTGTGCACATGCACGTACTATATGTATACCTACACACTAACCTTAATGCCTCGGAGGGATGCAAACGCTTCTTGGCCAGGTCTTAGAGCGATGACATCTCCTTCCACCAGCAGGCTGACTGGCAAGTTAACCAACTGAGAGTCACGGTATGTCCAGTGAAGGGACCATGATGGGGACGTGGGTGTGTATAGATCAGGATACAGAGATGGAGACCACTGAACTTCACCTACACATCCTGTCAAATAGTCTAGATGTACGGGGAAGACAGGAGTTGTAGGAAAAGAGAGGCAAAGGGGAGAAGGACGAGCATGAATGTGGTCACAGTATAATATAATTATCACCTATGTTGATTCAGTTCCACTTAAAACATGACAGTAAGAGATACCGTTTATGGAAAATTGAGAGGCAGTACTTGACTTGATCACTTTTATTTGGTAGATGCGTTATCTCTAAATTCTGTCAAAACCCAGTTTGTATTTTACAGGAAGCATCTGATAGTCTAGTATTGTCATTCTGCGCAAACATTCAATACTAATATCAGACAGATAGGTTGGTAAGATTAGATTAGATAACTGAGGGTTGGAGGGTACCAGTGCTGCTCCATGGATCACTTACTTTCATCACTTTGTGTATAGAAAAGGTCTATTTTCTATTTTTTGCTATATTTTCTTGCAATGTAATCAAAAGCAACCAGTAGGGAAGTAAGAAAGAACAAGTTCCTAATGCATAACAGATATTAGCAGAAGTTGTTTTGTTCAGGAAGTACAATCATTTTTCTATATTTCCAGTGATCAGTCAAAGAGCCTGACTCACCACTGAGCTGTGTGATGATGTCCTTAAGGCGGCGGACCATCTCGGTCCTCTTCAGCCTCTCCTGACGTCCAACCAGCAGCAAATTTAGCAGGAAGAGGAGAAGAAGGGCTGCAGAGTTCATCAGCTCTATACCAGAGCTGCAGAAGTGAAAAAGAATTAATGTTGCAAATTTATCATAAAAATCAAACCTAACTATTGGTTTAATTGGTCAGTTTGTGTACATATTAAATCAAAGCGTTAGAGAGAAAGGAGAACAGTCTAGGCAAGTGCAAATATCGCTTTGGCACACAGCAAGAACAATGACAGCTGGTGTTTGTGGAGCTGCTGTTTGGTTATTATTTCTCACTTCTGTTCACTTTGAACATGTTGATCATTTTTTAGAGAATAATAATCATAAGCAGACAAGTAGATGAGCAGCATTGCCTTGACTAAAAGAGACACAGTAACCTACTTTGCTTGTTTTTCTTCTAAACATCAGAATTCAATAGAACACATTCATAAAATTAAAGATTTTCCATTGATACCTTGTCTAAGCAAGGTTTCTCCAGTAATGAATTTACTTTTACAACAATGGCAACTGTTATTGCAGCCCCAGACCTGACAGTGGTAAGGAAACTGTGGTCAGGACAGTGTCTTTCCAACCTGATGATGATGATGACTGTTTCAGCATAAGACAATAGATCTTCTGGTAACTTTAAAACGGATAAACCATGTTAATCTGTGAAATAAGACTTCTCATGATTAAAACCCTGAACAAATCTTTTCAAAAATGCTACATGACTGCACAAAGATCTGCAGCATTTTTGTTGATACTGCACATTCAGTACCATAAATGTTCCAGAATCGGACGGGTCACCTACCTGCCCTTTGGCTGGCTGCCATGGCAACAGAAGAGTCCCAGCACCACCAGCAGAGTCAGGGCAGCTCCTGGCCAATGGAGACAGGAGTGACGGTTGCCATGGTAGAGAAAGCTACTCAGCCACTGCTCCTATGTTAACATGACAAAACACCAAGACAAAAACATAAGAATATGCAGCAGTATTGCCCACACTTAGACTTAACTTGTCTACTTGTCATCTTAAGATCCTCTAAAGACACATTAATGTTACTAATAAAAACAGCTGGTAGCTGAGGTCATTTTTTCAAATAAAACAGTACAATTCTAAGACTGTCTGAGTATGTCTGCTAGGAAGCTGTTCCTGAGCTATGAAAATTATGTCATCTGAATTTATAAGCACAAGCTAGCGTCGTTGCCAGGTGTATGCCAACACCAGGTTAGCTTAAGTGGGTTTGCTTAAATGCAACAAGCTCATTGCTCTCACCATCTAATCTTCTACTAGAGATCTAAGGTGGAGAACTACATTGAGTTAAATGGTTAAACATGAAATATCCTATTAAGAAATAGTTAATGAACTCTTTCAAAAGTCTTCAGTTGACAAATATAGCCACCATCCCCCAATTCTTTAATTCTTTAATTCTTTGGGAAACACTGTGCACTGTTATGCAAGGCTCCAAACATGTGACAGATTTATTTAGAGAATGATCAAGGAACTATGCAGCTATTACTGGATGGGATAAAGGCCATGTAGAACACACAGCTTTCCGTGCGTCATGTGTTCTTGTGTTTTCATTTTTATGAGGCCCTACCCCCTATTTACAAGGATGTAATTATGACAAAACCAATTTCTTGCCAGCCTTCAATTTGCTAATGAGGGTGTAGGGTTTGGTTAACAACAAATATCATTTAAGGTCAGGTTGAGGATTTAAATTTAGGGAGTGACTGTACTTAATTAAAGAGCACTGATGCGAATTTGTATGTGTACCTGTCCAGAGGCTCGTCTGCGTGCAGCCCTTTGGTGCTGCTCTAGCAGACTGCTGAGCTGGTCCCGGAGCTTCACTAGAGCCTGGCCAGTCGACAGGCCCAGAGATACAGCATCCCCCCCCTGCAAAAACAAGTACAACAATGATGAACAATTTGGCTAGGAGGCTAATTCTGCAACTCTTCCAAATACAATTATAATGCCTGTCAATCTTAACAATTCTGAGACTGAATCAAATTATTTCCCTGTACAATTTACAACTGTAATTTCTGTAACATTTTATCAATTTTTGCTCTGTGACCAGTATCCAGTAGGACACATTAATTTTTTTCTTTCAGATTGAAAAATAGTTTGCAAATCTACATTTATCAAATCAATGCATCCATGCACATGGTGTCAAAACTAAAAAGAAACCTTCATCCAGTTTGATTTACGTTTGACTGTGTCTGTTTATCTAACTCAGAGCTGACTTTTAGAGAAGAAAGCAATCACTGTCATTGCATCGGCATGTTGAACAGTTCTGAATTGACTGAAACACAAAACTGAAAAAGTATATTAATGGTACTGCTTTCTTTATGGAGAGACACACTGAACCATGGCCCACTTTGAAATCTTTTTATTTTAACAGCAGCATAGTACCACAGTCTATTGCTCACATACTCAAATAACAAACTAAACATCACAAGCTGCAACAGGGCTGAAAAAGTTCAAACAACCAACAGTTCATTTGAGCACACATCTCACTGACAACACAACATTTAAAGAAGCTCTATCCTAAAAGGAGGAAAGTGAAATAAGACAGGTCCAGTCCAAACAGGATGAGGCAGCTTCAATAAATTTATCAGTAACATCTTGTGAGAGGCTATTGCACACAAGAACAGCTGAATCCCACATTTAGTAAAAATAAAAAAGCCAGTACAGTACATTCAGTCTTAGTGAACAGTAAAACACAGTCAAGACAGAGACCTAACACCTTCGTGTGCATGGCTCCTGCAGCTATATCTCCTCCGTCCTAACAACTGCAACATTTATCTTGATAAACAGATATTTCCCTACCCATTCCTCCCAGGACCTGCAGTAATGTTTTTGCTTTTTGGCTGGATGTTCACCAGGTCCCAGGACACAGCAGGCTCCATTTCAGCTTGTAATCTTATTTTTCCTCTGTAAATGTCTACACCTTGCTGTCATCACACTTAGCAGCACTAACTGTACATGGCTAAAATCGACTATAACAGTCATGAGTACTGCAGGCTATGGACATTAATACTGAATTAAAAGGGTGAACCTCTGAAATCCCTACCGGAGAGCCAGAACGATGTGTCTGTTGGCAATACCAAAAAAGAGTTTCTGCAGAGACCACCCAGATAAATTTAAAAATAAAGCCTCAGTTATGCTTTCCCCCACGGTCAGTCACACACGATGTGGAATTGTAACACAGAAATGTTTGGTGCTTTTATACTCTGTGCAGCTTTCGCTTGCATCCATAATCTCTGAAACTGTAGGGGGCAGTGCTTTCAAAACTAAAATCTATAGCTAGTTTAACAGAAGACTGTCTGCATCCACGTCTGTCAAAATTTGGGGGTGTGCACAGCCCGCAAAAAGTCAGCCACACAGGGGCATGTTTGATAATGATAAAGATAATGATAATGATTATATTTATGAATATTGTGTTCATTTTTTGCCCTAATCTACAAACAGATCCCTTTAAATCCTACTGAACCTGTAGATGCAGATTCACTTCTGCTCCTTCATTAACAAAGCAGCATTAAAAAAACAGTAGATATGACATGTTGTATTTGCACATTTCTTACTATATTCCAGCACTAGATAACAATAATTTGCAATGTTGTAATCAAGTAATTTAACACATTGATTCACTGAATTTTTTGGTAAGATTGACACATGAGCTCACTAGCTATGGTTGCTTGCTGTTTTACCGGTGATTGCTGCAGGTCTGCTGACTTAAAAACCCAGCAGGAAGTTTAACCTCCTGCATAAACAATCCATAGTCACAACAATCTAACTACTAGATTGTGAGAGTATTGTTTTTTAGTTGCTGATAATCCATGATTTTTAACAGTAAGTCAAGCAGTTTCTCTGTAGACATATGGGATCCACCAAGGTCGTCACTCCCAAACAGATTCTGTAGGTGGCTTTCATGGACAGACTCATTGTACAACCAAGGAAAGAGCGTCTAGTCTGGTGATCTTACCTCCTTTTACTTGTTTTTTCACAAGATAAGTTTTGCTGGAATCTTTGGTTTGTAACCTCAAGATCACACTGAGATGGTTCGCAGTAAATGGGAGGTTATATCTATTTCAGAGGCTATGGTACCAAAACGAAGGGCAAATCATTCCGTAATAAAAACACACAGAAGAAGTTAAAATTTCTGTAAAAAAAACAGACTGTTTATAGTAAAATGTTCACTGTGGAGTTTTGACTTTTAGTAGTGACATGATGCAGTTTTTGTATGTGTAGGTTTCCTTCTCTATGGACTCAAAAAACCCAAAAATAGTTCAAAAAAAGGGAAAAAGAAGAATCCTGGATATCAATCATAGACATAAACATTAAAGATTTGAAAATGTTCAATAAGGAAGAAAAGCATTGAACATGTTTGTTAAAGCTTAAGAGTACAAGAAATTAATTAGGTATTTTTTTTGTTTACAAAAAACATTCAGTGACAATTTAAGTCATTTAAGTGAACTTAAAAATTCACATTGAACGGATGTGGTAGAGATAAGTTTTGATTTTAGCTTCCAATGTATAAATATTGGATTATATGGTTTGCTAAGAATTCAAGACTTTTCTTCCAATTTTCCTGACTTGATTTTTCCTCTTTGTAAATCAGAACAAGAGGTTAATAAGTGCATACTAGAAATAATAAATGTTTTACATCATTTTTTTAATAATTTATACTCGGTGTTAGATAAATTCACACTGCAGTATTTTAATTTTTTCTCCATTTACAACCTAAAAACCAGGAGAGCTCAAGCAAATATAGTTGACACTGATTATATGAAATTTGACTTTCAACTTTCATCCTACTGCAATATTCTAACTGCTCTAATGTGAGTCCCTTTGGGGGTTTTTTGAGTTGGTTCCACTTAAAATGTATTTTATGTATTTCTATGTAGGTTCACATTTTAGCCAGCAGTCCACGTTTACGTGCCTTGAAACCCGTTAAAAAACTTGGACTAAAAGACTTGGTGTAATAGGCTTTGTGACATGTTCTGCATCCGAATAAATACTGTTGGGGCATTTCTGATTGTTAACTGTGCAACATCTTGCAAGACTGCTTTAAATAAATGAAGTGAAGGCAAGTTTATCATGAGTGTATGAAAAAAAAAATGAGGCTGAACATTTTCAAAAACAAGAAAAGAAAAACGCTGAGCATGCTGCGTCACAATTTGTTTGCTATCATCTAATTTTAACAGTGTATGAAACTTCCTTGGATTTCTGACCCATCTCAGCTTGATAATTGCTATAAGAGATACACAGGGAAATATTCACCATCTCGCTTCACACTAAGGTCTGCAACTAGCACTCTGCTAGATATCAGCTCGGAGTATATTAGCAATGTTCTATTTTCGTAATTTAGTATCTTAATCTGATTATCTAAACACACACACTTCCATCTTACTCTTATTAACTTGATAAATTTATCTGACCAATAAATTAGGTGTGATAAAGCAGAAGGAAATGGGAAACATTCCAGATTGGGTCTTTCTCATTCAAAAAGCTGTCTTTAATGGATACTGAATAAAAAAAATGAGAAGACTCATTAGTGTGATATCTGTCTTTATCCCTTGAAAGTCTTTATCCCATTTTACACATCCATGACACTTAACGCCTATTTTTCGGCATAACATGGCTAACAAGACTAACACTAAGTTTAATGTTTGTCAAGAAAACATGCTATAATGTCCCATTATGTTGTAAAGACTGACACCAGATCGAACATGTAGTAATAACTAACAGTAGACATGTTATAACTTAATGTTGGCATGTTTTGCACCGCAGATAACAAAAGCTAACTTCAGCATTTAGGGTTAATAAGTAATAGTTAGATAACTGTTGTCATCTTTCCTTCAGTGTTCCTTAGTTATGACTATATGACATGGCATATAATTAAAATCCTTTGTCTTATAAAATTTGCTGGTTGCACTTTTGTCATCCTGCAAATGAACATCAGTCTACTTTCTAAGTTCAAAAGAGCAGATGCAGAATGTGACTATTGTCATACCCGAAACAACAGAACAGCACTATGAGATAGGCGGAAGTGATTGTACAACTGTTGCAGCAAAAGTAGGGGCTAGCCTTGTAAACCAGGAGTGGAGAAAATGTACTAATGGCATCATCCAGGATGCAAGTTCCCTTCTAGCCTGTCCCATTGCATTTCGCACCAGTGCAAACTTTTGCTGCTCAAAAATTGCGGTAAATGTGTGCAGGAATTTTACGTACAGTAAGCATTAAATTTGTGGAAATCTATGAAATTATGCACAATAACCTGAATACCACAATGAAAATGAGGCCCTGAAATACATGAATACTTTACTTGAATAAGACAAGAGACCATCAATGAAAAAATGAATGGATGACAAACCATCATTCTGGTTTAACAATTGCAACAGGGTTATTATTTGATCAATCACATTTCAATACCGTAAAAGTGCCATCTACAATAGTATGAGGAGATGTCTCTGAAACTGTAAGGGTACTAATTTAAAAGATATTCAATTACTAATAATTATTCAATAACAATGACATAAGAGAAAGGAAGTTCATTTTATTCAATAGCTGGAGCCAGAAAATGTTTTGCACTCGATCAAACGGTGTGTACCAATTTATATATCAAATAGTTGTTTTTACATAAATCATTGCTATGACAAGGTCTAACAAATCAATCAAACATAATATATTTTCTCTGTCATGAGAAAGCTGTCTAGAAAAGAAGAGAATGTGTATAAAATAGACAAGAATTAGCCATGTCCACTGATAATGGGAAAGCAACTTTTCCCACTCCCCATGTCACTGTGAGGATGTGTGTGTCAACAAAGGCCTGTGCATGCACGAACATAAACGGGATACACAAATATGAACACTCACAAGCACATATACACACAGGGTTCAGTTTTCAAGCTCAACATCCCACACAGCCAAGCTATAAATATCTTCCCATTTCCCCAGAGTAACAAAGCCTCAACACAAATCCTCCAGACAGACGTAAACATGCAGAGACACTAGGAGCCTAACCAATGTTAGTGAAGGAGAGCGAGCCTAGAGCCTGAGAAGGATTTACCTAGATAATCATCAACTTATCAACAGCATTTCAACATCAGAAACACTACCACTAACACCTAAATATGCCATAACTACAGTATATCTGAATGATATGGTAACTCACATTACTGTTACAATTCTTTAGCCTTCAAAAAGGAGAATTTGTTCAGCTGCAGCCTGTTATGAGCAAGCAAGACACAACTTACGCCACTCTTCTTCCTGAGGCAGATCCCTTCCCTCATCTTTAGCACCATGACGACCCTGCTCTGCTTCACTACAATCTGTATTACTGCTGCTGGGCTACAAGGGCAGTGTCTAACGACAGCTGTGCTACGTGACGAGAATCGTTACATTTCAGAAACCAGTTCTCAAGATGTGAATACAGTCCTTAAAGGAGAGAGAGCCTGCTCATGTGTAGTCAGGAGAGAGCTGGAGTTGCTGCAAAACCTCACCCAAATTTCCCTCGTCACTGGGCTGCAGACAACAGAGCCAGCGTCAGTGCATGCTGCCAGCTGGACTTTAATTCAAAAACACCAAGTCTGGCTGCCTCTCTGGCATGGGTTAAGCCTCATTCAGTTCAGCTCAGTTCAGCAGCTGGCTGGGACGCTAAGCAACAAAATGAAAGAGGCCAGACATAGTGGGGAGAAAGAAAGAGGCTCTATTGATGAGAGAAACAATGCTAACCTACCCTGTAACCCTGGTTAGGCTGTTTTCCACTCCTGCTAACCTAGCGTATTTTTCAATAATGGAGGAATTTGTATAGAGATCTACAGAGAGAATTGGAAGAGAATTTTTTTGGTAATAAAACAATTAGAAGGACTGAATGAAGCAGTCAAAATCACAACCGCAATATCAAAATATGAGGACTTAAGGTTTTTGAATTCAGCTAACATGGAGAAGACGTCCTCAATACGTTCAAAAACAGATGTTTTAAAATTTTCATGGCAGCTAGAGATGTTCTGTCAGTGTTTCTCATTCCCGATATCAACTGTGATACCTGAACTTTGTGCATTGGCCAATATGGAGCACCAGTCTGATACCAGTGCATAAAAAAAAGAAAAAAAATTATATTTCATTTTGCTGTATGTTGTACTAAGTTTCACAAATTGTTTGGTGTTCCCTGTACAAGTGTACAGGGAACTGCTAGGAAATAGTAGAGTCTCATTATACGTCCCAATTAGATCTGTGCATAGACCTATGTACTCACTGAAACAGCATTATAGCAAGTATTGCAACTACCCTAATGGCAATAATGTCAGAAACATATCATTTTATTTGATTTGCTTTTTATTACCATTTGCCTGGAATCACTACTATTTTCAGTAATTTCAGTAATGTATTTTGTAAAATGCTAGCTTGGTTCAGTACAATTATCATATTGCTAGTTTCCAATATGATGTGGTATTAAATGCCATAGAATTTTATTGCATAGGTTTTCTGTTTTACTGCCTATCATCACTGATAAACTACATCTTTTGTTTTCATTGATTTGATTTAGGAACCTGAATCAGTAGAATTCAAACTAAGGATGTAAGCATAACAATTTAAATTTCCTGGCACAAAAAGTGAGAATAAAATTTGAGCTGAGTTTGACATTAAGAGCAAAGAAAGGCAGCGATTTAAAAGAACAGTTGAGTGTACACCAAAAGCAACTTTTCTCTACGACTGCATCGCCATCACAATGCAATTAGCAGATGAGCTCGAGGCTGACTGGAATTTAAACCATTATTTTGTATCCCAACTACTAAATTCGAGGTTATCAGACAGGTATAACTTGAAAACTTTAAAAACAGGGGGTCACTCAACTGGAGTCCTCACTTTAACACAGTAAACAAGAACCATTTAAAGCAGAACCATTTAGTGCTTTACTGATGACGAAATGAGAACAGTCTCTTTTCAAGCTGCTCTTACTAATGCATTCCCAATGTACTCCATAACCTTCTAACCTTCTTCTATACCGTCTATTCTACTTCTAGGAATTTTAGGACACTCAACTCTCCTTTAGGAGGGTAGCTACATGCTTCTGACTGTACTGTTATGAGTTAATGATTATATAACAGACCACAGCACATAGATGGAAACACTGAGATAGGAGAGGTAGAAAGCTCTTCTTTTAGCCTGTTGAGCAATAGGACAGAGGTAGCCATGTCTCTGTTCCTACTCGTTTTGTTGACCCAGTGGTGCCCGATTGTGACATGTCCCTCCTACACATCTATGTTTAACTGAAGAGGTTTGATCTTTTGACCCGGATGGGTTTAACTGAAATAACCAAAAATGATTAATGACAACGAGAGGGGTATATGTGAGTTAAAAGTGATGCTGTATTTATCAATGCGTTCACTGATTTTGTACATTTTGCTTTATGCAGAAAAAAAAACTCTGTTCAATGCATCTGTCGAAATTAAATTTAATTAAGTCAATGCATTGAATCTTCTGTAGGAGACCCCTCAGTCAACAGAGATATTTCAGTAAGAAGTTATAAATACAAAAAAATATTACTATATATTTATATTAGCTGGGAAACTTACAAAAACAAAACAAAAATTAATGTGATAACATGTGCTGGTAGTTAACTGATGGGAGAAGCTGAAACCTGAGGCAGAGTGGCTAGCAAACAAATTTCGGCTCTTGATTTCTAGTAGCATCATGTTTATACAGAGTGACTCAGGAGCAATGACATGGCAGGCTGTAAACTTTGCAATTTAGGGTCGCCAAATACACTTCTTGCCTTGGGCCCAATAAGGATTAAAGCCAACCCTGCTGACAACCCTGTCTGACTGGCAGTGAATTGTGGCTCATGGCACATAATGGAGAAAGGCATTAAAACTTTTACAGGTGGGGTGACTGAGCAGTTTAGTGTTGTGCTGAACTGAGGAAAGACTGAGGTAAGTCAATTGATAGTACCGATAGTAAAAGTGATTCAACTCTCAAAATTCTGAGACAGGTACAGCTCTTGTCACATCTTTATGACATACTAGTGTTAAAAATTCAAGTAAAGAAAGGGATCCTTTTTTTTTGCATCAACATGGCACATCCTGCACGGCAAAGCACCATCAGTCATCAATGTCAGTATTAATGATTACAACATCGATCAAAAGTTGTTGCACTGATATCAATGTCAAGTGTTTTTTTGTTGTTTATTGCATTTTTCTATTTTAGTTTTATTCTATTTTAAAAATTATATGCATTTTACAATTTAGCATTACCAGGTAAAAAACTGTGTGTGTCTTCAGGAGACACTGAAAGTGAGTTTCCTGAGTCCTTTACAGAAGACACATACCTAACAACATCACTGCTTTTGCCTTTAGTTTGTTTTGAATGTTGTGGAACCACAGTAGTATGCACACTGCACACACACTTTTTTCTGTGCAATGAGGGATAACTAACCACATTGCAGGTGCAATCATACTGTCAGTTTTTAAGATGTTGTTTTCTGCTTGCAAATGGGACATTTGATGTCACTCCTACACAGCAGCATGAACCTGCACTAATTGCAGCATTGCTATGGCACTATGAAGAGCCTTTCTGAGTAATTTCTTTTTGCAACCAGAAAGGACCTGAATGTTCTGCAGTCAGTTTCTGGCACTATATAGAGATTTTATTCTAGAGAGTGGCTAACATTTTTTAAACCTTCTATGTGATTGTATTTTAAACTCCCTTTTGGCAACACATCTTCACTGATGTTCACAGTAATGTAGGTTTATTGCAGGTTACTGATACAGTATTATTCCAAAACAGATGATGATTAAAAGGTGGGATACATTGTTCATAATGGCAATCACATCGAAGTATGTGGCCCGTAATTTCTGATATTGTCAGTATACCTAAAGAGATCCATGTTTGGTCTCTGTAACTCCAACATGTCTGTCAGCTCATGTGTTCAATAGCGTAATCTAGGACAACTATTTGAGATTTCAACTGAAGATTTCACCACATTTCTCTCATATAGGGCTGCAACTAACAATTATTTTCATTATGAAATCATCTGCCAATAATTTTCTCGATTACTCATTTAGCATATCAAATTTTTAAAATAGCAAAGACTGGTATCCAATTTACATATCACTTCTCTTTAAGCAATAAATAAAGATTTCTTTTAACACATTTTCTTTTTCAGAAATTAAGTACATTTTCCCCTGGAGAGCACCTTAAATAAAGCATGAAACTAATGCTACCAGACATTGCAGCATAGCTAATCACCCCCTCAGGGCAGTGCAAATCCCAGGAAAACTCTCTCTTCAGTAAACAAGTCTCCAACTCAGGAACAGTTATCTAGCAAATGCTGAACTAAGCAACCAAACTCACCTGCTTCTTATCCTGCTGCTCCATGGCAACCACAACCACTCAACATGCTCTGCTCCTCAACCAGCCAATTCCACTTGGCAGTGCACAGTCAGCCGCACTCTGCAATGTCCCAGGGTGGATGACCTGTGCTTGAGGTTCTCAACACAATCCCTTTTAGCCTGCTGCCTATGGAAGCTGCAGATCAAATCGGTCAAATGTGGACGGAGGAGGATAAAGAAGGTAGGTGGGTACAGCCTTGGTTCCCCACCTGGCAACACCTTTTTCCCCGCCCTCTCTGCCAGTGTGACAGGAGGAGCACCCACACCTGCAGGGACCAGCAGAGAGAGGCAGGGAACTCCGCGATAAGTGTTTTTTTACTTGCAGGGGTAATGGCTGCTCAAGTGTGGTGGAACCTCTTCATAACATATGCGTAGAGCTCTGTGGATAAATAACAGATCACACAATTATTATAAATTAATTAAAAATTAATTAAAAAGCATGTCTTTAAAAAATGGCACTCATACTGACCTTCATTGTAATACGCTATTAATCATATAAAACTCTATTTCTTGGCTTTTATTAAGACACTGGTTGTTAATTATCATAAGGCTGTAATAGTAGCACATCAGCTCAACCTGCTTAAAGTTCCAAACATCTTAAAGTATGACAGCTTCAGTGCTGTAATGATGTACGTTGTTTGAGATTGGGGCAAGCAAGAGCACCCAGATGTTAGCATAATTGCCCCACTGGCAAGTAGACTGAGGCTCTGAATCTACTGACTCCAGTCTCACCACTCACTCTGACCACATAAGCAGCTTCCTCTGAAACAAAAAGTCCTGTAAACTCCAGAGTCAGCAGTCTCCATTGACAGTGCTCAGCCAAACAGGAGAAAATAGCTGGACAGACAGAAGGGTGAGAGGGTGCACCAACTACAAAGTATCACTGTTGGAGTAAGATTAAACCCGAAATGGTCCTACTGAAGGGTCTAATGACATGAAGGATATGCAAGCAAGGTCAAGCAGAACTCAAGTTAATCCTACAGAAAGTAGTGTTTTTAAAGAAGAGAACCTGGGTTTGCATCTTAGAAATACAATTTTAAACAGTATCAAGCCCTCTCTAATTATAACAGAAAAGCCAAGATCTTACTAAAAACATGAATGATGGCTCTGCTCTGTCCATGTGTCCCAGTGCTGTCGTGACAGGGCCACAGTGAACTAACAGGAACAACCCTAAAACTGGAGCTTCTTAATGAAATTCAGTCATCATTGAATCTGTAAGTAACACCTTTGCTCTTTCTACTCTAATACCTTAAAGTTTACTTGGGGAAAGAGGCTTATCAAGATATAAGCTGTCACCTGTAATGACACGCTCATTGTATGCCAGGAACTATCTTCCAGTTTTAGGGCCCAAGTTCAGTTCACAAATCCTGGCAGTAGTTTCTGTTTGGATGCTTATTATCCTCGGCTGAACTCTACCTGGAATAATCAATTTACCACTACTGTTGTGTAGGTAGGTATTTCCAGACCTGACAACAAATGTTACCGCTCCAGCGGGCCCTGTCACCTACTGCGTGGGTGAGATACATTCCCAAACAGGTTACTACTGGCTAATTAAATTTAGAGAACTAATCCCTGTCAGCCGAGCTTTCAGAGGATTTTTCTCCCCATTTGGACATAGAAATAGGAAGGAGAGAGCCGAAATAATGTTGAGAAATTGCAACTGATTAGGTGATATGATGTGATGATGTCCAATTATAATAATTTGGAATTTGAGCAGAAACTACGCCAGGAAAAGTCACAATGTGCACACGGTAACATGATAGATAAAACCATTATTCTGAGTTGTAGCTTTCATTGTCAACCATGGTAACGTTATATGATTAACGTTAGCGCAAGTAGGTTTGAATCTTTTACCAATGTTCAGGGGTAAGTCTTTGCAAAACCGAGGGACAGCATCTTTATTTACACTGAATTTCCATGAAAAACACATTACAAGTACTTACACTACTGCCCAGTGCAATTCAGATCATTATTATTACTCTTACTTGGGTGAATATGACTGGGAAATTACAATTAAGAATCAAGTTCATATCATCTAAAAAGGTCGAATAGACAGCTCATGTTGCCCGGTGCAATGTTCAACGTCTTATATCAAGTAACTTCACGTTTTCCTTACATTAACACCATATCGCACTTAATATATCTTATGACTGAAAGTAACAGTGCTCAGAGAATTCACTGTAAGAGTTTAAATCGGACTCAGTGTCGTCCTTTCCATAGTGAGTAGTTGAAACCGCGGCTAACGTTAGACGTCCCCTTCCCTTGATGTCAAAGGCAGATGCTAACAGACGCTTTACATTATTGCAACACTCGCTGTAACAACCCAGAACATCGATTAACATAACCACAGTATGCCAACTCACCTATTGTAATTTAGGTCATTCTCGTTATCCTTTTAAACATATGTTTTCTCTCGAATACCAATTTAGCTACTTGAATGTGTTTACCGCACCGCAGCAGCCATGTTGAGGACTGCTCTGCCTGGAAGAAGGCATTGTGCGTTGTAATTGGACGGCGCCGCAGTTTCCTGTCTTCTGATTGATTAAAACGGGAGTGGGCGGGGCTGTACTTTCTAAGATTGTTTGTGGTACTGTTTTGAAATAGGAAACCTCCCATCTCTAATCAGGAACAACTACAAATTCATGACATTCAAAGACATTTTAGGTTTTAAGACACTGAAGTCATACTCGCTAATGACACATTTTAAACAAGGATATAACAATAATAGTAATAGTATAATAGCTTTAACCATAACTGTTACATATGCTCATGTTAGAAGCTATGAATGTAAAATGAAAAAAAGAGTCGCACATTTCTACGTTAGAAGCTGTTACACGCTATGAAATAAGAGCTACGTCTTTTTTAGCCTATTATTCTTTTTTATGTTGCACATTTCACGAAGTTAATGTTTACAGCATAATGGATACTAACCCCTTAAAAACAAACGAAAATCCAGTTTGGAGTGATGAAAATTCCGTCAACTGAATAATACTCAACTGTAACTTAGTGTTGTTCCTGTTTGAACTGTCCCATTCGATATTAATGCAGCACAACAAGGAAACCCGAATGCAAATATGACCAAAAAAAGAAAAAATACGACCTCAAAATAACTTTAGTACAGGCACTTTTTATTGCAGCCATGCTCAGCATTTGCAAGGCAAAAAAAGGTCTGGCTTTAAAGTTTATGATTATTGTTTTGAATATAGAGATTAATTCAATGAATATTATGCACAATTTCCTCTTAAAAAGTCAATATAAATACTGATACAAAAGTAATTTCTCTCAGTCATTACTTATGTACCACTAGAAGTGCTGCCTTCACTCTCTATTTTCTTAGTTTCTTTTTACTTTGCTGTGATTGGGACTTTTCAAGTCATCAGTCTCTCCTCATCCATACATAAACCACTGCCAATTACAGCACTTGTGGGGACTTAAAAACTTAGGGACAAGGTTACATTGTTGACTGAACACTGCAAATCCTTGAAATCATAGGATTCAATACAATTTCTATTAACAATCAATAATGATTCAGTTCAAAACCAAGCATGATTCAAAAGGATTCTTGATTTAATTTGATTCACAATTTGATAAATGGGGGGGGGGTCACTAATTACAGTCTCTTGATCCAATGTACCGTGTGTCAAATCATTCAGTGATGTTCTTAATCCACTAAAATACAATAGGAAACAACTGCCAATTTTGCCAATTTAAATAAATTTTAGGCAGCCATTTTTTATTTTAACAAGTTAACAGAATTGCTTAATGAATTAATTCATTTGATAGCATCTTACACTCTCCTGCTGGTACAAGAATATCAAGATGACAGCTAGTTCTCTGCTGTGTTTTTAACCCTGTATTTCCAGTGGTGGAGAGCAGAGTTTCTATTAGTCATATTAGGTCAGAACCATCATTGTACAACATGGTCAGTTGGTGACTAGTTTTTTTAGGTGAAAGACAGTGAGCAAGAAGTCATTTTATTCTCATTAGAGTGAGTTTAAAGGTGTAGGATGTGATGGTATGTTTTGAATTAAGATAGCACCTAAAATGGTTGTGTTTTTAACTCCTTATGAAGAATCTTTTTACAAATAGATGGAGCAGATCCTCTTCCATGGAGTACACCATGTCAAACCACCATGTTTCTACAATAGCATGGAATGGACAACTGAAACAACCTTTATAGTGGGTCTGTTGAGTTTCACAAGAGTTTCATGGTCACTGTAGGTTTACATACACACTTGAAAACGGAGGAAGAATGTAGGGATATTCAGTTAAATATTCAGTTCACTCTGCACTGCAAGAGGCCAATCTTATTAACTGGGCCTTTAAGTTATTTAATTCTGCAGTGTGTTTTTGTCAGCCTGCTCTGAGCGCTGCAGCTAATTGCTGCTCCAATCTGTAAAAATTGATTTCTGAATGAAGTTGTAGAATGATCACCCTACATTAATTTTTTCTTGCAAAGTATTTACTTATTCATTATCAAAACACTTACAACTGCTGACTTTTGAAGATGAAAATGTAACAAAAGGTTAACAAAATTCAGATTATGATGAAACAGTCAAACAATGCTGAATGTTTCCATAATAAGCACCAGGAGTCTGTTGGACCAAGGGAATACACTCAGAGCAGAGAGGCAACCAGCAGAGAAGACAAAGCATGATTTTTGACTAAATTCACCAAAAAATACCACATTGCGCAACCTTCCTGTGGGGTTTTGTGGAGGAGTGGACCTGTTAATTTGTGAAGCATAACTGTTGTAAAACAATCAGAAAATAGGATTTTATCATCAGTCCCTGCCTTGTTCTTGATAATAATTCTCTTCATCACCACTGCTTCTCTTTGGGTGTGAAAACCCTGTGAATTGTTCAGGCTGCTTTACTGTACATTTAGCAAGTTCAGCCCGGCGTTAGCACCACTGCTAATACGGATAGCATCTATTTTTGGGGGGGGGGGTAGAGTGTTTATTTATGGGTACTCAGCTCAGAACTGAGCTCAGTGCTTTTAAGGGTACCAGCCATGTCTGCCTGAGTATGCCGGAGTATTTATTCACACTCTAAGTGCTCACTGTAAGCAAAGGGTTGTGGTCAAAGTCATATGCACTTCCTGAGAGAGGTGTGACCAGCCTCGGCTCATTTGCATTTAAAGCTACAGGTACAGAACAGCATTTTTAGAAGAAGGCTAAGAAAGAGAGTACGTGGGCATGCCTTTCCACATGATCTCAGTGGTGCTTTAAGCAAGAAACTCCAGAGACATGAACATATTGACCCCTATGACCTATTACTGCTGTCAAAAACGGGCATAATATGGAACCTTTCAAAAAAAGTTGGATGTTGGTTGGACAAATGTTTTGTCTGTCAGTCATTACTCTTGCCAGTAATGAATTACTCTTGTCAAAAGAAGCCAGTCAGGAAAGGAACAAAAACTTTTTTTTCCATTAAAAAAGACTTCAGTTTCGTTCTTTGCTCTGCTTTTGATTAGGAAATGTTGTCCGAGTATAGTAAAACTGACACCAATGCAGCGCAATGCTAACCTCTGCAGTGGCCTGTGTTGTTTACAAGCTTGCAGTTGTGTCTTGCTTTCATCAAAAGCAAACCCTGCCCTTAGCCATCACCTCTTTCTCCTCAAAGGTTGCTGAATGGTCCAATCATATTCAAACTGGACAAAAAAAAAAAAAAAATCCAGTTGAAGCTTTTCAAGATGGACTTGTGAGAGTTTAGACTTGGGCTTTGTCTACACGCATATAGACATTTAAAAAAAAAAAAGATTTTTCTCTCTCCATTTTTAAAAAGAATCCTGTCCACACCACAGGTGTCGATGGATATTTCTCTGTCCACAAAAAAATTGAGAAATTGTTAAGAAAGCCCACGAACATACATCAAGCCGATAGATAGCGATAATATGTAATTAGTCAATAACAGCAAACACTGAAGAGGAACATTGTGCGCATGCATTGAGCATTTCCCAAAACCCCTGTTTCAGCTGACAGTGTGACACTAACGAAAGTTACGTCTTTAACTACAGTTCTATGAATGCTGGATGACCGCCAGAGGTGGTGCTTCAAGCACTAAATGCATCCATCTCGCACATGCGCAGGTCAAGTGTTTATACTGTTGAAGAAAAATCCTCATAGTCCAGTTTAGGGTTTGCTGTGATGGTGTGAGTTTTATTAAAGTATGCCGGCAAACTGGTGAACTGACTGACAGA
>JAQMCX010000034.1:4556898-4593435 GCA_029814765.1 Acanthurus leucopareius
AGCAGACGCTTTTGTCCAAAGCGACGTACAACACAAGCAAGAATCTAGAGGAAGGAAAAACCCGTAGAAGTGCAAAAGGGTTGGGATGCCAAATCTGGCCCTGTAGCTGAGACAGGAGATCCTTCCTGTCGGGGAGGCGCCATGGTGAGCTGCGGCAGAGCCTGTGCAGCAGTGGAAACCATGTTCTCCCTGGCCGGAAGGGGGCTACCAACAGCAGCCTGTGACCCTGCTGGAGGACCCTCTGTAGTGTCGGAAAAATCAGAGGAATTGGTGGAAGCGCACAGAGGAGACCCTCTGGCCAATCGTGGGCGAGAGCATCCTGGCACAGAGGGCTGCTCTTCTTTAACCAGAGGGGGCAATGGGTCGACTCCTCTGTGGCAAACAGATCTACCTCAGCTCTGCCGAAGATTTCTCAGATATTGAGCACCACCTCTGGATGAAGCCGCCACTCCCCCGGTGGAGGCTTGCCACGGGAGAGCAAGTCTGCAGCCTGGTTCCGGTCCCCGGGCAAATACATCGCTCTCAGGCTGGACAGGTGTGGTGCTGCCCACATCAGGAGGTCCCAGGATGCTTGCAACAGCTGTGCCTCCCTGGTGGTTTATGTGAGAGATGGTCGAGACATTGTCTGAACGTACAAGCACATGCTGCCCGCCATACTGAGCTTGCGGTACGTCTAACTACAGGCGGGCCAGGGCCATACGAATGATGGTCCCCATTGAGTTGTCCTCGGAACCAACAGTAGAGCTGTGGGCTGAAGAATGGGAGCCCGCCTCGGAGGCACGGGAGGCTACATCCTGTGGAACCACATCTGCCTCATATTCAGCGAACTCAGTGGCTGACACTGCCATGGAGAGCACATCTTTCTCCTGCTCCAAGATGGCTGCAAGAAGAGCAGGAGCACCAAGCTCCCCTGCACCAGTCCCAGACTGGAAGGCCAGGAATTGGTCCACCTTGGAGGCAAGCCCGGATTTCTTAACCTTCTTCCTGGAAGTGGGGCCTGCAGTCTCAGCAGCCTGACATTTAGATCGGCCAGACTGAGCTGAAGTCAGTCGCTGGGCTGAGGTCAACTGTTCAGGCGATGGAACGAGGCCCAACAGTTGTTCCACCTCAGCCAGTCTGGCAGCCCTCACTGCCTGAGGCATGAAACTGCAGTTCATGCAGGGATCTTCTGAAAGACCCTCCCTCAGATGCTCGAGACCAGGGCATGAGGGACATATATCATGGCCATCTTCAGGCTGCAGAGAAACCATACAGGCCGAGCAAGAGTGGTTGCCAAACATGTTAACAACAAGCAAAAAATTACACAGAGAAAACAACAGATGCTGGGAGAGGGAGCAAAAAAACAGCCTTCACCAACAAGTGTTGCAAGAAAAATAGACGGAAACGCTGCTACCAACTACAAAGTCACACCTATGCTGGGAGCGGGAGTGAGAGCACTGCCTTCAACAGCTAAGGGTAGGTGCTATGCTACACACAAAACGGGGACAACAGAGTTGGCACCAATAAACGCAAACAAAAGTAGGCCGAGCAAAAACACAGGCAACAACTATCAAACAAAGGCAAACACAGCTCAGTGTTGCAGACACAAAAGAACTAATACGTGCCTATACAAAGAGTGGGAGCGCACACACTGCCTTCACCAACAAAGTGCAACGAAAGGCGGATAAACCACGGTGCACCGATCAGTCGATAAGGTAGGGCAAGCAGTCACAATGCTAACCGCTAATGAAATAATGAAAGTAGCACAAATGCCAGGAGAGGGAGCGAGTACATTGCCTTCACCAACTCAAAATGAAATGAAACGCGTAAAACCTTTAAGCAAGCACGTAAAGATGTTTACGTGAGCACATAAAAGTTTTATGCGCTCACTTAAAAGTTTTACGGGAGCACGTAAAAGTTTTATGTGAGCGCGTAAAACTTTAAGTGGCCATGTGAAGTTGTTCTACGTGAGCACGTAAAAAACACTTTAAGTGAGCGCATAAAACTTTAATGTGCTCACGTCAAACTTTTAAGTGAGTGCGTGAGACTTTTATGTGCTCGTGTAAAACTTTTACGTGCTTGTGTAAAACTTTTAAGTGCTCGTGTAAAACTTTTAAGTGCTCGCGTAAAGGTTTTACATGCGCACTTAAAACTCATTGTATATATAAAAAAAAAATCTGTGTCCCTTTAGGGGCTCCGTACCTTTCTGCAGCTCTAATGACTGCCAAATTTACAATGTGAAGACACCCATTAGTCTTTAACTGACCTGGAACTCACCGCATCAGTTAAGTTAACAGTTAACTGATTGTGTAGGACAGACTGAAGATGCCCACACAAACACCCTACACAGATTTTTGACCTCAAAAATTTAGCCTAAAGTACTTCAAAATGTTTGACTCAAAATGACGCCATAAAAATATACTTTAAAATTCTTGCTGAATGAATCTTAAAGGTTCAAGAATAAAATTTCCAAAATTAAGTGCGTATCAGAGTTTCATTTCAAAAACTCATTTTTGACAGAATTTTGATTTAGATTTACCTCTGAGCTGTCTAGATGATGTGCTGTTAAAACTTAAAGCAATATATAATTGTTTAGAAACAAATAACAAAATTTCTTTATGTGAAACATAAAATGGACAGTCATCTTCCATGATATGAGCTTACAGTGCAAGAGGGGGCAAACTGCCAGACACAGAGAACCCAAGAGGATTATATTAATATTTATACTTTTCTGTCACAGTATTTGCCCAAAAATGAGACGTGAATGTTTATTCTGGCTTTTCTTCCCAGTCCACAGGAATTCCCTTATTGACTGAATAAACAGTTTAGAAATCCTTACTGGACCATGACCCATTAATGAATTCAAGCTGTGCCCTGAACCACTATAGGGGGCTAAAGCCCAAAGACTAGCTGAGGCTCAGTTCTTCTTTCAAAGTTGTAACAGATTTTCATTGATCTGAGTTTGTTATCTATTTAAATCAGAAAACTTTTTCACTAGAAATAAGTTATGCTTTGTGTGGTAAGAAAAAATGAAAAAATATACTTAATAGATGAAATCAAAAGATTTATTTAATGCTTATAAATTATTTACTTATGTTACATGACATCATTGCAACATAAACATCCGAGAATGATTAACAAACTTTACATATCAACAATTGTGTCACAGAATTTTAAAGCATGGATTTATTCATATAATAAGTGTAAATTACTCTCATCCTTACCTATGCATTCAGTTAAGTTCAATGATCAGAACAGTACATGTGTCATCATCACTTCCTCTCAGATAGCTCAATACTGGAGGCAGTATCAACCTTGTGTGTGCATATTTGTGTTTCTATTTAATGAAGTTACACCAAAAAAGGGATAAATTATCAACAAAAGGTTTACACAAAAATGTGTCACAGAAGGCAGTGATTGACAAAAAACTGTGTATATAAAGTGTAATGTGTGTGTAGGGGGGTGGGGGGCTTGGTATTTGTGTGTATGTGTGTGTCTACAGGTGATTTGAAATAGAGCTCTTGCTTGGTGGTCCGACCAACTGTTCCATTACCAGAGCAAGGGTGTGGCACAACTCTTTAGCCTGAAAGAGATATGAAGAGATCATGAATGCATGAATGGTTATTCCAAAAATCTCAGCAATCTGAATGATAATTTTGCCAAACTCTCGTTCTCTATTGACATTTCATTGTTTGAGTCCCAACAGACTCCACTGCCATATACAAAATTTAGTTGTTTTTTCCTAAACACATTAAGACCGAGAATATGGAAAAATACTGAAGTTGTAAACCTTCCTTCTGACTCAAACTGGACTTGCACATCTGAAAAAGATAATGTAAGACTAAAAGAATAAAAAGACCACAAAGCGCCATTTAAACCCAGAATTAGAAAATATGTTTTGTGGGCTATTGTAAATTGACAAACAAATAAAGTTGAGGACAGAAGTTTACATACACCAGTTTTGCGTAGTTGTTCCAAAAAGGGTAACAAAAATGTTTGTTGAAGCAGTTTCAATGTTTATGCTATGAGCTGTTGGAAGATTGTATGTTAACCTGAGAGCAGCTCAAGTTGGAAAGCATGTCCTTAAATGCTAAATTTAAAAGTGCCTCTCAGGATTCAGTTGATTTATGGCCATTGCTTTTCAATCAAATCAATTGTTTCATTATATTCATGTTTTATATTTTATTAGTTAATTTGCTCTTTTTTGTGTTTTCCTCTATTTTCAGCATGTGATCGA
Source organism: Acanthurus leucopareius (assembly GCA_029814765.1). Lineage (NCBI taxonomy): Eukaryota > Metazoa > Chordata > Actinopteri > Acanthuriformes > Acanthuridae > Acanthurus > Acanthurus leucopareius. The sequence continues at coordinate 4,561,115 of JAQMCX010000034.1, forward strand.
GATTGTAAGGGCCAATGATCACATAAACAGATTCTTGTTGTTCTGTATCTTTTACCTATTTGATTTTTTTGTTATGCTAGAATTTTTTTTGTCTTGTAGAAGATGCACAGTGATCTTGAAATTTGTTTGTGAAAAATTGGGTATGTTCCCTGAAAACCCTTCAAAAAGCTTGTGAAATAATCATAAGCCGTACAGTGGAATAACACACATGTCTCTTTTAAGTGTGTGCCATCTTTAAAACTCAATCAAATTTTCCTTTTTTGGCAAAAACCATTCTTAGACAAAAAAAAATTCCTAGACTGAGATGTTATTTACAATTTTAGATCATTAGATCTCAGAGTAGTCTAACAGACATTTCTGGGATCTGAGCAAACACTCTCATTAGTCTGTGTCTGTTTACTTACATGTGTAATGCTCTCAGAACTCAGAATTAACTCAGAACATCGGATCAAAATCCTGCTTATAGAGTAAGTTGTTCTCACCAGAATTTTAACACATATTTAAGTGTTACATTATAAAACAATGTAAATTATGTTTCTAAACTCTTAAAGAGAGTCTGGACTCAAACAGAACATGAGGGCTAAACTCTAGGAGTAGGTACTTAACCAGGCATGGTGTCTAACTAGCAGTGAGGTCCTGCTGCTCAGTGTCAGCTAACTCTCGCCATGTTTTGTAGGCACATAAATATATTTCACATGATGGACTATGCTACGATTGCTGCCCTTTCCCCTTCATGAAATCCTCCTGTTGTTGTTGTAAAATATCCAATTTAAATGACAATTTTACAGTGAAACTGATCAATGATATTTTCTCTTGTCTCAGCCTTGTTATCACTCATTCATTTTGTCAAAAGTGCAAAATTGCCACCCAAGTTAAACAAAATAGAATTTTCAATCAGTGTTGCATAATATGAGCATTTAGTCACAATTGTCATTACCTGTTTGAGAGAAATGGAGATTTTAGTGGGACGGTTTTGACTGATATAATTGATTTCCAGCGATGGTAGTTTGCCACGTTTATAGGGACTGACGGTGCGTATGGACTGCACATCAGTCAGAGGAATCAGAAACACTCGCTCCTGCAGGGGAAACACAAATTACAAAAAGACTTTTATGGCGCATGTCAGCCATCATTGTAATACACTTCTGATATTAACCAGGGAAGCTGGCTAGCAGTTGGAATGTTCTCAGTGTTAACAGAGTCCTTTGGGTTCAAACACAGGCTAGATGCTCCTTCAGATCAGCTACTCTGATCTCAGTGCCTGTGTCTGAGCAAAGTGAAACCACATTACATCACATTAAAGAAATAACAGAATTCCTTAGTTTTTTGTCCCTGAATCACTCAAAACAAGTTCAAGTTTGTGTCTGTGTGATTGAATCCACTTTGATCCAGTTTATTGTCTGACAATATTATACATAATATTCAAACTGAACTTTCCTCTTGATGACACAATTAAAATATTTCTGCAGAAAAGCAATTTTTTAGGACTTTTAGTGCTTCTTTGTTAAGTGTCAAAAAAGTTCTCACATTCTTTAAATTTGAGCCCTCAAAAACAAAATTAGACATTTTTATTTTTCAACAAGTAATAATATATACTGTATATATATATATTTAAATATATATTAGTCAAGAACTGTTCTACCTCCAATTGTCGAGTTGTCAAATATTCAAAGCAGCATTATGTAATGATTTTTCCTCAAAGTAAAAGCCCAAAAATGAATTTGATGATACACTGACTTGTAATATGGTAATGGTAATAGTGGCTACAAGCTACTGTGCCATGTAACTTGAGTGAGTGTCTTTATAGCACTTTGTCTCACACACCAATAACTATTATTGAATTTGGTAAAATTGGATCAGACTTTGGTTATAAAATGATGTCTAGTTTTGTGTTTGCTGTTTCTGATGCACACAGTGTAAAATGTCTAAATATACATGCTCACTTCAAGATATGAGTCTAAGCAGTTGACTTTTGTATGTAGTTAGCATGTGTATTACATTTGATATGATATGATAGCCTAGGGATTAGCATTATGACTGTGGTGTCACACTCAGAGACCAAAGGGACACCAAATCCCACACAATACTAATTGTTTCATAGTGATGTTTTAATTTCTTAAGGTAATCATTACTGAAAAATAAAAATATCAAAAGCTTATCAATGAGTGCCAATGTTTTCATTGACTTGTTAAATCTTTGAAGGTGCCTGTACCTGTGTTTTGGGATGAAGGAACAGCACCCCCTCCTGGCTGATGCTGATCAGGCATGGAGAGGGACAGACACTGTGGCTGACCTTTTGAGCGAGGAAAACGTTGGAGCCAAAATTAGGCACGGTGGTCAGAACCTCTGAAAGACATGGGAGTCAGACATTTACAGTTGTCATTAGCTAAAGAGAGGAGAGAAGAGGAGGAAAGGCCAAAGAGGGAACATAAATAAGAGTAGGAAGTAAGAGTAGCAGTAAGAAGAGCAAAGCAGATTAGGAATGGAGGCACTACTAACCAATGAATCTTATTTTGGCGTCGTCAGGGCTGAGGGACGTCATGGCAGCCAACTGGCCCTGACAGAAATTGAGGATCTCTCCAACTTTGGACCCATCAAGCAAGGGCAAGTACCCTTTTATCTCCGTACTTGCAGAGAAATGAAACCACTAATAAGTGTCAATATGCACATGCTTACATGTAGATTATGTAAAAGCTTTGGCCTGTTAGTCAACTCAGGTAATAAATGATAATAACATAGAAACTAAAGTAACAAATCTGTAGCAGAAGATTGTTGGCATTGGTAGAAGTTGGGAGATTATTAAAGACAGAAAAAATTATCCGACTGATTTAGGCATACATGTTCACAGATGAAGTGATAAATTATAGTTTTATTTACATTATATTTAATCACGTTTTCAGACTTCATGACTCTGTGACTGTAGTTATCCAAGAAGTTAACAGGTAATGAAATAAAACACACTATTGCCACAAAACAAAACTACAACTTTCTCTGACTCTAAATCTTGTTTGAAATATTTGGGTTATGAAAGAACATCACTCAACACAGTTTGTCAAAATATTACTGATTATAAGTTTAAGCTAGGGTACTTAAAGAAATGGTTCATCTCTAAAATAAGGTTATTTGCTCTCTAGTCAAGACTGAGATGAGAAGATCAATCCTTTTTTTAATCTTTCTAATTTTTAATTGATTAGTTAGGTATGCTGAGCCTAAAATTAGAGTCCATGATATGAAGGTTCCTCTCTTTTAAAATGGCTGGATAACCAACTAATGGTCCTACAGCCAAAATGCTGTAGGTCTACTAAATATTTATTTTTAGTGTTTCACTTGCAGATGAAATGTGATGTGATTCCTTAAAACCATAACCCTGACCCTAACAGCTACTAATAATCATTAATAAATGGATTAGAAATTTGGTAAGTGCACTAGCCTTGATCATATATAGTATTCAATCAACGAAAATCATTTGACTTTGATTTAGCCTAAAATAAAGAGATTTCCTCTTGTCCTTATTTGTGGGACACTATGGGACCTAAATGCTCTTCTCAAGTATAATGCTTTAATCTGCTGCATCAAGTTCCTCAACCAGCTTTGTAGGAAACCCCTCTAAATCTTGGTAAATTGTTTGTGTCAGGTTTCTTTTGCCAATCAGTACTGTTTTATTGCAACTCTAATCGTGAGTATGTGTGTGACTCACGGTGAAGGCTGGTGCTTCAGTCCCTGAGCCACATGCTGCAGTGCTGTCAACACTGCCATCTGCTGGACTGGTATGGAACCACCTGCAGCTGGCGTCAGTTTCAGCTGCCCACTCAGATATTCACCCAGAAGCTAAACACACGTACACACAAACACACACACATAAAAAGTTATTAACAGCAGTGTGGAGGAGACTGGACTGGTAGGTGGAAATGTAAGGCTCTTATGCTCCTGACTCTCGTAAACTGATGCTGTCACCTGCTGGTAGTGGAAGTCCACATAGAAGTTATTGTTGAAGGTAAGAGTGGTTGTCCACATCATTCTTCTAAAGGACAAGAACACGGATCCATCATCCAGCAAGATGTCGAACAGATACTCATTGAAATGGAGGGGACGAGATTTCCGTTCTGGCAGAGGAGGAGCAGAGGAGAATCTGTCACTGAACACTAATTTATCCCTTTAATTCATATCTAAAGTAAAGGAATCTGTCAGTAATGTTCCCTATTTTTTAGGGTCAGTTAACAAAATTACTATGAAACCTTAAACTTGAAATCTCTCTCTCTTTTTTTGTAGCACAAGTTTTTTGTCTCAGGGCTGGAGAAGTCATTCAAAATTCAAAGTCTCTTTTAAAATTCAGTTTATTTCTTGCATGAGTGTGAAAAGGTAAAGCTGAATCTGCTTGTGAAGCAAATCTGAGGGGAAGAAAATGCAGAAAATGGCAGAAGCAAGGAAGGAAGAGGGCATATTAATTCAATAGGCTCTCTTTTTATGCGCAACTACCTGAGCAAAGCTATCAATTAAAACCCAAACTTTGTCCCTTAAATTAATATAAATAAATACAAAGTTTTAATTGGACTTTCTATTTTGGTCACACATGGAATGCTTATGATTTACCTTTACTTTGGTTGACGTTGACGGAGAAGTCTTTCATATCTGCAGGATGTGAGATGCCCATTTTTTCACAGAGCTCTTTAACCACATCTGTCGACATCTAATGAAAGATAAAAAATGTAACCACTGAGAAATTGGAAATAAACAAAAAGACTGAGATAAAAAGTTATCCTGAATAAATCCTACACTGAAGGTGTCAGCATTGAAGGAGAAATTCAAGCCTCCTGGCAGCTGGACAGGAACAGCTTGAGAAGTTTTGCCAGCCTGCAAAAAGCGAAGACAAACTCAAAATAAGATTAGCTGCAATTGCAAGAAGTGATGGAACATAACAGTTGAAATATATCATCATGCTTTTCTGTGTGTTAACTTGCCAGAATGGCTTCCATTTCTGCATATGAGGGGATGTTACGGCGACCGCCAAATTTGTTAGTTCGCTGAAGGTTATCAAGACACATACCAGCCAGCTCTGAGGACACATATGTTAAGATAAGTATTTGAGCACTTAAAAAGGCCATTAGTTAGATCTGTATAGAGCTCTACAGGTACTCATAAAGATTAGCTTTTTTCTAGCAATGAGTGTGTTATTTGCAACTGATGTCAGTTTGCATTTGTTGCTTCTTCTTTCTTCTTCTTCTTCTTTTATCTTCTACCTTTGAATGGGTGTTGGTAGTCCTCAGAGATGTCTTGCAGGTGATGTGTGACATAGGGCTGCAGTGTATCAGAGCAGGGGAAGAACCCTGTCACCAAGTAAAGCAGCTGCCAGCCAAGGGAACAGGAGGATCTGTGGAGAAAAAAGAATCCTTGTTAGAAATTGTTAGAAGATTAGGAGCTGAGTAACATTTAGCTTTTTTGAGATTCTGTTATAGCTCAGGGAACTTGCCTGCTGCTGCTTTTGGTTGTATTTTACTGAGTATGTGGATTTTGAATGGATTTGTTTTTCACAAAGACAAATCCAGTCTGTGTTCTGAATGATTTTGAAGGTTAGAAGTTAAAGTTTGTAAAATTTATAGAATTTTGGTCTCTTTACTTTTAAACTGCGATCAAATGCCTGGTGTAGTTGTGCGATTATAACCAGAGCTTTGTTCCACTTTAGATAGAGCATTCTGATTTAATGGCTCTGGCTTGAGTCCTTGTCACAGCAACGACTTCTGATGGTAGTGAGTATCAGAGCATTTAGCACCACTCAATAATGGTGAGCAACAAAAGAGGGATGGAAAAAAATACAAATTCTTTGTAACAAAGTTAAAACCTTACTTGTAAATCATAGCCCCAATACAGATAAGCTTTCCAGCATAGTCATGTGTTGCAAAATGTTGAGGTTCTTTTCAGATAACCCCTAAAAATGCAAAATTTCAGAGGGCTAAACACCTCTAGAGTGGCTTGGTTCACTAAGTGAATCTTGGAAGAGTCACTGTGAGAAATTTGCATCTGTGTCTTGTCCAGTGACACTTCAATAGATGACCCCAGAAGGTCTTTAAAAAATGCCCTGACCTTCGAGGATGATGTGTCAATGCAGACACATTCCCCTCGGTCATCCTCTGTTATTCATCTTTTAGCTTCTCCCCTTTGTGTTCTTGGTGGCAGAAAGCTAAAAGCTGAAACGCACACGCATTTGATTGGAACCGCCCGCATATATATTCTTGTTTAGCTGACATAGCTAACATGCCAGCAGACTCTTAACTGTTTGCACACTTAGTGCTGAAACAGAGTAAACCCGTCACTTTGGGCTATATTTCTGACCATGTGACTAATTACTTCCAGAACTCAGTTCTTTTTGTGTGTATGTCTTTGTCTCCACCAAAAAAAAGTCATCTTCCAACAATAAATGACCCATATGGCCTCTAAATGCTAACAAGCCAGTCTGTTTGGGTCCAAAGTAATGAGCTTGAAGATATTACAACATGCTCTACAGAGCTGAGGGCAAAAGCAGAGTTGGTAATGACATTCCAGTGGTTAAACACTTTCTCATCAGTAATAGCCATTTGATTCATTAACTATAAAAATATTGATTTGTGCAGATCCAAGTGGATGAATGTAGGACTTATTTCAAACCTCTTTAAGTTGATAATCAAACATACATCAAGTATTTCAGTCTTAACAAGTGCACTGATATTTGGTTGATTCACCTTAAAATGAATTCATAATTTGTCTTTTTCTTTTACACACTGCCCTAAATTAAAATAAATGACACACTTACTTAGTTTGGTTGTTGGTAATTTGCTTGATGATCTGGCAGTAGATTTCATCTCTCAGAGGCTCCCTCTCCATCCCCAACTAAACAGAAGAGAGAAACTCTTCTTTAAATCCAATTAAAGTTTGTGGAAGTCCATCTTACTTGAAAATACTGAGAAACAGATAAGAAAATTGCCATGTAAATGCAGTCAAAAGGATAAAGTGTATAAAAGCACATTCACCAGTAAGATGCTTTTCAGGCTGCCTTGCTGGGTGTTTTTCTTCCCCAGTGGCATGTCCCCCATGAACTGCATCAGGTCTGCAGGGACAGACAGATGGGAGGATTACAGAGGAACAAATAAACAGTGGTCTCAGTGTGTATAAGTATGGTTAGTGTTGATGCACTCACTCATGAAGCACTGGACAGATAATTGGTTCATTTCAGAATCATTGTAAAGAATGAGGGACTCGTTGATGGGTGCCTGAATGAAAAAACACAATGCAGAGTGTGAGGTTGTATTTATTTAAGCAATCTCATTGACATCATGACCTCTTTTACATGATAGACATGAGAACAAATTATGTTTTGAAACAAGACAATTCAGTCACCTGGTTTCATGGTGTTCATTTTGATCTTAACTAATGATGTTAATTTTTTTTCTCCCTGTTTCCTTTCTGCCTCAGTGGAGCATTTAGCAGCTATCAAGCCAAAACTAGCTTGAAATCAGTCAGAAATTAGCAGGTGCAAAATCAGAGCTTAACTGAGAGGAATTGTTAAGAAATGTTGGCCACTGCGTTCACAGCCTGTTTTCACTGCTTCAAAGTGACCAAAAATAGCTTAATCCCGGTTTCACAAAACATTGTGATCGACATCATCATCAATCTTGGATGGACCTACAAAGAGCGCTGCACAATTTCGCCCTTAATCACACCAGATAACACTGTCAGCCAAAGCAGCCAAGAGAGCCGAGGTTAAATAGTTTCGACTTTTAGATGTTTAGTTGGGTTTTAGTTTTAAGAGTGCATTTGTAAGTTTTACTCTAGTGTGGGCTCTTAAGAAAGTTTTTTTTTTTTGGGGGGGGAGGGTGCTATATAGTTTTAGTTCAACAACAGTGGTTATATGGTTAAAATTCAATTCAGTCTCACCTTTGTGTGTTGAACCGCCTCTGAAAAGTTCCTCCCACCTACTGGCAGGCCTGTAGTCCCCACTCTTAAATAAATTGTAGCAAAATGGAACGGCAACAAAATTCAATATATTGTGTCACATGAACCCAAACCATCTAAACATAGTTAACATGGTTATTTTTCTCTTCTACCACACCTGAAGTACTTTGTGGCAAACTCAACCATGCCAGAGTGAATCTCATCACTTGAGTTCTGGCCTGGTTTGTCAGATTTTCCAGCCTTCATGCTTTTTCTCCTTTCATCTCTTCGATCAAGGTTTAATAGGTGGTAGTCAGGAGCTGCACATGGTTGGGTGTGGTCCTCTGGGAAAAGACCAGAGCGCCCTCCAATGCTGCCAAAAAGCCAGCCTGGGTGAACACACAAAGCAGTGTAATTTCATAGGAATGAGATTTGATATGCATTAAAAACTTTCACAAACATACGTCTGGCATCTCAATAATGACCGTACCTTTCTGGGGGACTTCCATTGGCATTAGTTTGATGATGTCACCCTTGCTGAAACTCAGCAGACTTATGTCATCTGTCACAAAACTCTTCAGAGCAACCACATGGCCTGAGTCCTAGAGCACAGGGAGAAAGATATCTAGGAGGCTGATATTTGGACTAAAAGTGATGGGGCTCTTATGTAAGGGCCAAAGGTTCTCCAAAAGCATCAAGTGGAAAAATGAAGGAACAAAAGATGATGATTAAGGAATTAATAGATACCTTGACGACCTCCTGGAGGAAGAGGCGGATAAGGGCAGCAATCTGAGGGGCTCTGGATGACTGTATCACCATTTTGTCACTTTTCAGCTCCAGTTCCACTGTGTTTGTACCCTGGAGGTCAACATTCAGCACTTCTGCAAAACTACATGTATGTAGATCTGAGTTAACGTCTTGTGCAGGAAACCTGAGCTAAAAATGACTGGATCAAATCAGCAATAAAACAAAGAACTTAATAAATAAAGAGCAGGGTTCTGTGATTTCTATTATTTTTTATAATGTATCCTAATAGAAGCAGGTTAACATGAAACAAAGAGAGATATTTTGACTTGTTATAGTGAAAATTGTACAAGTGTTAATACAAACATATACATCAGCTCTGTACTATTCAAGTGTGTCCCAGTAGGTCATAGCAGTTTGTAAGTAAGCAAGCATGAATAATACAAGTGCCCTGCAACCGAAGCAAATAGATTTCAGAGATCATCCATTTTATATTTTTTTCTACCTGGGCTTTTCCTACAGTGAACTGTGAACATGTTCTCTGAATTTGATTGTAGCTGTGGCACAATAACTGTCACACAAGTATTACTCTGCATATAAGTACCTCCAATTGTGTTGTCTTGTATCCAGGCAACATAATTAAACATTTACAGTTACAAGTGCATTTCACAGTTTTCTATGATAAAAGATATTAGATTAACTTTCAGCTTCGCGGTGACTGAAGTATGGAGTGGATGAGCAGTGTATATCTTTGAGAGAAATGAGGTTTTTTAGTTGCCTCTGGGCATCTGTTTACTGTTTTTGTATGCTTAAATACTACCTTGTAAATGCTTTCCCTTCATGCAATTTGATTAAAGACAAATCAGTTTGGGAATTTACACCCATGTGCACAAAAGCTTGCACACACACACACACACACACACACACACACACGCACACACATACACGCATTAATAATAATTAGATTGTGTAGCTATGTAATTATACATGTAATTAAGTATTAACAGATTTTGGAAGGTTTTGGCTGTATGTTGGCTACATGCTTACCTGTAGCTCTGGAGCAGACGGAGGTGTTTGGGATTGATGCCTGATGCATTTACAACCTTGAGGACACGGATGCCTCTATGAGTCACACCCAGAATCTGAGCATCCACAATGTCCAACTGAAACAACACATTCACAGAGAAGAGTCTTGTTAATTTTCATAAGTGGTTGGTGGTCAGGCAACAACTAATGCCATTAAGAAAATCCCAGTAAGTAACTTGGAAACTAGCCAGAAGGGCTAAAAATCATTTTTTTTAGTATTATTTATCTTATCTGATAAGTATTATCAATGTTTGTATATTAGGCAGCCCCTGGTCTTCTGACAATTTGCAAAAGTAGGCCTGAGGCAAAGAGAGTTGAGTATTTATGCTGTATATGCTTCTTCTAGAATCTAGATCAAACCATGCATGACAATAACATTGGTCATCACAGCTAAGCAAGATGACCCTCAACAGTGTGTCAGCCCAAACCAAGTGACTGATCTCTTACACTCACTCTATCAATGCTCAGAGGCAGCTGTTAGCTTAGACTGTCAGATTAGATTCGTTCCCTGGCTTCTCCTGTCTGCAAGTCAAAATTGTCTTGGCCAAGATCCCATTAGTGTATAAATAAATGAGTAAAGCTGACAAGTATAGTGAAGTGCTTGAGTGAGCAAAAAGACTAAAAAATTTGCTACTTGGCAACATGGCAGAAAGAATGAAAGTTACTGCTTAGCTTGTTTCCAGAGCTATAAATGCTACATCAAAAACCATGTTTCTAACCTCCTGAAAACCGAGTGATCCTTGGATCTCTGGGAAGAAATCAATTGGTAGAACCTCGGGTCAAAGCTAAACAGGGTAAAGCTGCTTTGGTTACAATGCTACACACAAATGAAAACTTCCTGATCATCATACACACCTCCTTACCCTAACCAACCCCCAACCAGTCTCTCCTAGTCATTTCTTGCCTGGTCAAATCTAGATGAGAAATTCTGCTGTTTTCCTGTGCCTTGGATTCATTTTTGCACTTGATCTTTTTTTTAAATCTTATTTTATTCTGTCTAACTTTAATTTCTTCTATTTTTATTGTTTATTGTTTCTAACTAATTATATCACTTATTTATCCATGTAAAGCTCTTTAACCTGCCTCTGAAATTAAAATTTGTTATTTAAACAAAGTCACCTTGTCATTCAATGCATTGTAATAAAACATAAGACACCAAGATACATTTTCAAATTCTCATATCGTCCCCAACTTTGCAAAACCCTTTAGTCAAGCTCACCTTCACAGGGAACAGACGGGCAAAGTAGCTTGCCCAGTTGTCTCGAGCAGCAATCACAATCCTCTTCTTCATGCTGTCATTCTGGATGGTGCTTATGGTGGTTCCCACATTGAAATTTGCTAAAGAGGGCACATGGTTCAAGTAAACAGCTCAGAAACAATTCACATTAAGTGATTCAGTGGCTCCTTTCAGTCACATGTGAGAGAGTTAAGCTTTTGACTAAACCATTTGAATGAAAATTGTAGCAACTGTAGCATCCAGCTTTTTGATGAACCATTCAAACTCTCACCCAGCAGGTCCTTCATTTTCCTCCGCTCCTCTCGACTGATCCGCACACAGCTGTCAGAGTAAGTGTCCCTCATAATCTAAAAAAACATCATTCAATTGAAAAGAGTTGACCTCTACAACCTCTACAACCTAGAGAGATATTGTGGGGATAAAGAGTGGGTACAGTACACAAATACATTAGGACTGATCATTGAACTGCAGTGCATCAGGTTCAGCATGGTGACTCCTGTGCAAATACCAACCTGTTCACATAACAGGTTGAGGACATAGGGCCGGTTGAACATCTCTCGAGGGTAAAACACCTGCAAACAAATACATGATACTTGAGGTTATGAGGGCGGTTATAAACAAGATTGCCTGGTCCCTTGTCTAGTGGAAGGTATTATTAATGAGTTTGATGAACTTGTGTCAGCCCAAACAAAGCTATGTTTCCTTTCCTGTTGTTTCTGCTGTTTTAGTGCTGGAGGAAAGGTTGCAAGTAAAATATTTATTTGTTCACAAATTTTTTTTAACCTTTATTAATCAAAGGAGTTTCACTGTGCTGTGCTGTCTTTTTGACGCTTGATCACATTCAAATAGTTACACACAAGAACACTGACAGCTGCCCTGTGCAGTCTGATGTCTAGTTTGGTATAGTCTTGCGTAACTTTAATTTTTAAGGTTATTTTCTTTTGAGTTAGTCTCAATTTTTTTTTACTTGCACAAGCAAGCACTTTTCATTCCATCAATGTTGGTCCATGTTGGTCACGTGGGAGCAACAGATCACATTTACAACAAAAACAAAATAAGAATGCCACATTGTCACTTTTTGGTAGTTGTGGTGGTGAATATGTTAGCAAATATGAGCTTATTTAAACATACATCAAATACATGGATCAAAATGAGCATTTATTTGATGTTGTCCTGGCCACCTGATATTGTGTGTGTATATCTTACTTCTTTTCGCAGGAACAGTTTTCCCAGTATGTTGGAGTAAGAGAAGTAAACTCCAGCAGAGAAGCGGTGAAGCTCTGAGCGAATGTCAGCGTCCCCTGGCATCACATCAACAGATGACCTCTGAGCCACATCTGTAAAATTAAACTAAATTATGAAACAACACCTAAAAAGATGTACACAAGGTTAAATCAAAGCTACTCTTGAACCATTTGGAGAAAAAGCATGATTTTTGTCTAAAGGCAAAGACACATTTTTTCCCCCCCAAAAGCACAATTGCTACTGGTGCTGAATAATAGAAGTCTAAAAAAACTTTAAAAAACAAACAAACAAACAAATACACATTTTCCAAAAAGTTATCTATGTCTTTACAAAAAAAAAGGTAACCAGCTTTCTGAATTTACTTAGATAAAACTCTACACCTACAATATATATCAATATATACCTATATCAATATATCTGTATCTATATCTATAAATTCATTAAACAGCCACACAAACACATGCACACACACAAATGCAAGTGACACGCACTGAGAGAAGGGGCAGCCATTGGCGGCGCTTCAGGAATGTCCTGAAGGATGGGTGCTGGGTGTGGAGGAGGTGGAGGAGAGCCAGGGGGATAAGGCACAGGTTGCCGTGAGCCAAACAGATCCTCCAGGGGGCGTTGCTTCTGTTTCATTATTTTGGAGATGACTCGGTTGCCCCTGTTGGGGGAAGGAGAGGACTCTGGGGAAGAGCTCTTTGGAGATGCTGACTTGATTGGTGGGGGTGGGGGTGGAGGAGGTGTCCACTGTTTCTGCAAGCAGAAGGACATGGAAAATATAAGAGTGCAACACACAGTGTTTTCCGGACAGAGACTCTTCAGGAGACCTGACCATAGTGGAGATATTTAAATAATTAGCTTTTAAATTGTTGTTAGGCAGTTCTGACCTTCCCTTGTGGCACAGGTCCTTTGTTTTTGAGTTTGGCCAGTGCTTCCTCTTTGGGGTCTGTCTTCTTTACAAATTGACGACCTGGAGTTCTGCAAAGAGGATTTTTAAAAAAGTATTTCAGTATTAAAGAGTTATTTATTTCTGTTGAGAAGGCAATTGTGCGATTGCTTTACTCCTCATTCAGCTGGAGACCTTCAGGACCCTTTTGGAATTCTGCTTCCTCTTTAGGAGGAAACAACATTCACACTTTGTGGTGCACCAACCATTAAACAGACAAATATAAAATTTAAAAATATGTAAAAATTAATTGTTATGGGTGTCTTGGTTCTCTGTGGAATTTTGCAAACCATGTAATCACAGTGTCCCAAATCTAATTTTTTTTTTCACTGATTGAAATTTTGAAGTACAGGATAAACATTTGAATCTTTTTAAGTAGTATATTTAGTCAAATTTTTCAAGTTAATTCTTTAATGTTAATTGGTAAATGGACAGTGTTTATATAGTGATTTACTAGTCTTTTGATTGCTGAAAGTGCATCAAAAAACAAGTCATCATATCACCATTCACTCAAAAATGGCAGGGTGCTTCTCTACACAGTCCTCGGGGACTCACACACACACACACACACATTCACACACCAAAGGAAAAGCCATTTGGAGCAATGACACTTCAACGCATAGACTGGAGAAGTCAGGATCCATTCTATTGACCTTCCAATAAGTAGACCTAATGACCTAATTCATCTCTGAGCTTGAGCTTTGTAATGTTAAAATGTTACAGCAAAAGTTGTTCGGACATTCAATACTTGTTTCCATCTTTTTCTCTTTGGAACTGTAGTTAACACTTCCAGAACTTATTTTTAATGTGTTAAACTTATCTGTTTAAAATTCATAAATTGTGCACACATCTTTACCTCATTCTGACTGCACAGCAGTGTTACAGAAAAATTAGATCCTTCTAGTGTTTCCTTAAACATAGTACAATGTTGTGAGGGAAGAAATAATATGGAGAGTCCCAACAGGATCCAGCAGGATCATAGAGCAGAAAGAACTTTGTTTAAGTTAAGTGTGTATGGACCTCACAGGGAGCAGCGTCAACTGACCTGACAGGCTGAAAGGGTTTGGGTTCTGGTTCGGGTCGGCTGTTAAACTGTCTGATGATTTCGCGGATGTTGGACGTGGGTTCAGGCTGATGATTTGTGAAAGTAGCTGGCGTTGTTTTTGGTTTTTCGGGGTCTGCTTTATTGGCAGGCAGGCTGTGTTGACGCCACACTGTAGGGGGTAAGAGAGAAAATACATTCCAGATTTTCTAGGTTCCAAAAAGTATTATCCAGACCTTTTCATCTGTTTAATTTTCTTACCCTCAGGTTTCGGGGCTAATGGTGGGGGTGATGGACTTGGTGGTAATGCTGAGCGTAGCTGAAATCTGGGTGGGCTGGGAGTGGCTGGCCGAGGCTTTCGGCTTTTGGATTTACCTGGGGGAACGTAGAGGAGATTGATTGTGTGGAATGAGGAAATGCATGACTTCAAACAGAAAATATTGTAAACATGTTTAATAATAATAATAATAATTTAAAGTGCTTTATATAACACTTCAATCGATAAAGCACTTCTATTACTTTTTAATGTCATTACGCTATTACATTCATTTTAAGACACAGAGGTATATAAAGAGTTATTACTGCTGCTAATGGTTGCTTGACAGCTCCACCCACCTCTCTTTTGGAAGTAATCCCTCTTCTCTGTAAAAGTTTTTGGGTCTTCTGGATATGGTGAGTCTTCATCTTCTTCTGGCTGTGGAGGAGATGGGCAACAGACACACTAAATGTCACCACAAATAAGTGGGAGAGTGACCGAGTGATGTCAGTGCTTCATATTTCAGGAATTTATCAATCTAGCCTTAGTCTTGATTTGCTTTGTTATCAATAAATTTAATGCACAGAATCCAAATGAGAGAATCTACTTGCAAGTATTGTCTGTGTATCCAAAGTCTAATATATCTTCCTCCTCCACGCCTTAGAGTTATTCTCCAAAAACTATTAAAATCACATCAATGAGCTTAATAAATTACTTTGAACACACACGCTGTAGTTTAGTTCAGTTTAGTTTCCTTTTGTTAAGTGTAGTTTAAAAGGGAATCCATCAATGAAAATAGTCCCTGACAAATACAATGTTTCCTCTTAGTCGTAACTTTTAATAAAATCTGCAGTGGTTTTGACAAAATATTTTATTGAAGAGGAGAGAGACAAGAAGAAAATATTCTCTTTAAAAACTTGAAAGTCAGCTTTAAGTTATGTTTCTTTCCTCTAGAAAACAAGGAAAATTGTCTGCATATGATACAAGCTCACAGTCTAGATTTCAAATAATCATCTATAAAACATAAATAAATCAATAATTAAATAAACAAATTAATTGAAAAAATGATGGAGGTTGCAACAACAATAGCAATAACAAAAAAAAGATGTAGAACTGATCTTAACTTAATAGCAATGGCTCGTAGAAATGTATAAAAGAAGGCAGAAAATAGAATACAGATAAAAAAAAGCAATGTAAAAATGTAGCAATAAGATACATTAAAAAAAACATGTATTATGTACAAAAATACCTCTGGATCACGCCTCCTGTTGCTGGGGGTGTGTTTAAGAGGTCTGGACCTGGATGGACGTGGTGAGGGAGATCTGGGGGAGAGTGAGCGTGAGCGTTCTCTCGATCGTCTCCTGGACCGACGTCTCTGCTGCCTCTCCTCCTCCTCCAGTTGTCTTTCCTGCTTCTTCTGTTGCTCCTTTGTCTGCTGCTGGGACAGACTCAAAGCCTGCATGGTCATCTGCTGGGCCTAAAGGGGAGCATGGTACAGGACAGTGCAGAGTTGGAGGGGAAGTAGCTGAAGGAGTAAGGGAAGGTCAACATAGCTGGAGGGTAAATAAATGATTAAAAGTAGCTCATCATGGTATATGAATAGTATGCTGAGTGTGTTTGTCCTTACCATGAGAGAAGCCTGCTGGTTAATGATGGCCTGCTGTGTTACTGCTATCTGCATGGGGTCAGTGATAGATTGGGAGGGCACAGGAATCTGAGGCACCACCACAGCTGTGTGGAAAGGTATATGACAGATAGTAACCACCTACATTTTAAAGTCTAGTGTGTGGGATTGAGTGGCATCTAGTGGTGAAGTTGCAGACTGCAACTAACACAATATTCTCCTCTGACTAAAAGCAGGCAGGGGATCCTATGGTGGCTGCAAATCTCATGAAAAATGAAAAGGCTCTGTTAAAAGCCAGTGTTTAGTTGGTTTTTTCTACTACTGTGAAAACGTCGAACAGTGTGGGGGAGGACCTATATCTCTATAGATATAAAATTCTAAATCTACTGAAATGAAGCACAACAACTTCTACTTTTAGATGAATATGCACTAATGAACACATACATATGGGTAGTATTTTTTTCCACCATTTTCTGCCAATAAATCTCCCTAAATCCTACACATTGGACCTTTGACTGGATGAGAGGTTCATGTCAGGGGTTACCTTGCATGGTTGGCATGGTTTGCATGGCTGGCATGGCTGGCATGGCTGACATGGCTGGTATGGCTGGCATGGCTGGCATGGCTGGCATGGCTGGTATCATGGGAGTAGCACCATAGCTGGGCATTGTCATTCCTGAGAAGAGGAAACCCCATAACATAAAGATTAGAAGACTAAAAAATTTTGTGCAACTTACCTGATATGAAAAGATACCGAGACTTAAAAAAATAACTTTAGCAGGGCACAACAAGATTCTTAGCAATAAAAAAGAAGCTTTCTCACTTACCTATGGGATAGGTTGGCATTGTCATAGGTATACCTAAAAAAACAGAATGATCAAAGACTGAAAAATTTAATCCACAAATAAGACTAAAGTTAAAATAAAGTAAAGTTAAAATCTCCCTTTTAAAAGGAAAGTTTTCAGAATTTTAAAAATAACATTTCCACTTTATTGTAATCTATTGTAATCTTGATTCCTAATGTTCACTTGGTAAATTTGAGGTTTACACCTGTTAAGCACCAAATAGGCAAATTTATTCACCTTTCATGATCACACTGTCTCAATTTTGGAAGTATCAAATAAAGGCAGTAATGAAAACAGACTCATCTTTAATCATATATCCTTTTTTAGTACTTCTCAGTAGTATATAGCAATAATTTCTAAAGATATAATTAAATTAATGGGGCCAAGATGAAAATAAATGGATAAGCCAATTGAATATATATAATTAATTTAGGTTTTTCTATTTTTTCTAATCTTTTTTTAAATTGCATAAATCAACAATCGCGACCTGCAGACTCAAAAAATATACATATAACACATAAGTGATATGTTCAGATATAAATCTCGTTCCATAGACTTGATTTACTCAAAATGCTGAGTCCTTATTGACATCAAAACAGTCACACTTCTAAACCTACAAATTATGTAATTCTATTTTATTTTTAAAATATGAGTCACCCACACAATACATTAAGTGATTATTAACAATTTGTCATGGAGTGGACTGGTGTCAAGATGAAACCAGAGATACAGCTTTCCTACTAGTCCCATACACACCAGACTGCATGGGTCCCAGCCCTCCTCCTCCTCTCATCCTGCGGTTCAGCATAGCTACTCTTTCCATGTCCTACACACACACACACACACACACACATTAGAAATGCATGACGTTGTAAGTGACAAAGCAGCCACAAACAGAAGGGGTGCAGTTACAGGAATGACAGCAGGAAGACAACCCAGTGACTTCTCCCGCTGTGTAATAAGATACAGCAAGAGATACAAAATCCATTAGAGACCAGTGAGCTTGCTCAATACACCCTCCGCTATAAATCTAAATGCATTAAAGAAACAATTAAAAATATGATTTACATGTGTTATAATTAAAGGCAAAGCTATAAAATAAATTGAATGACATCACTGACCGGAGGTCCTTGGTCCAGCACAGGATCAAACAAGTCATCAACATAGGCATCTATCTGTCGACCACGGCCTGTAAACAGGTGGAGTGATAAGATCAATGTAAGAATGTATGAGCACATGATCAGTAATCCAGCACCAAACAGTGCACAGTTGCTGGCAACTGCCTGCTGAACACAATGGAGCATTTAGAAGTTAAAGAGCAACGGATTTTTCCTGGAGCTGGTGGACACAACAAGGATGAGAGTAAAAATTTGGCTTGACCAGATACATACCTTAAGATGAATGCTTAATGTTACTCTGTGCCTCTTGTATGTGCTAACAAGTAATTAATTAGCTAAATTGTATGCCATGTTAACTCTATAAGGTGACAATATATATAAATACTGTGTTTACAGCTTGTTGCACTGCCTCCAAATATCCAAAAAGTCAATGAAATTGTAATAATTATGCAACCTGTACAATTATGTCCATAATTTCTCTGATGCTATTTTTCATGGATGCAGCTAGATAGCTGGCTAGCTGTGTTGCTAAGATGATGCACCCATTTGTAAATGTGTCTTCATAATTTGTCTCTGAGAGTATGTTTCTGCTTTACCCAGCTGGTAATTGAACCTTTGGGCCAGGGCAATGTAAAGTCATTTGATTTGCTTACAACTGTACCTGAGTTAAAAACAGTCTCACTTACATGACCTTAAAGGTCAGTAAGTGTGAGCACAGTCACTTGGAACACAATCAAGTGAAAGTAAATCTAGAGTAACTGATAGATGAGCTTTAGAGATGTGCTATGCAGAAAAATTCATGCAAGTGAGGAGATTGGATTTGTGGTTCTGGCAGGTCTTAAACTTTGCCATTCACTTTTTGACGAAAAAGGCTGATCTTCCCATCTCAAAACAACAGTAGGTTGGCTAAAGCTAGAGGAGGGAGAACAACCAGTGGGGTGTCGCGTTGCAAGTGTGAGTCCTGTACTGATCCTACAGGTGAGACAAATTTGCATAGAAAGGCTCTCAGGTTTTGCTCGTCAGAAGGAAGGTATGAGAGAAGTAGCCTCTGGGAAAGCCCTCAGGATGCTTTTAGCATTAGTATTTAAGAGGTGTAATCTAAATACAACTAAACAGCCACACTTAAATGTATGGTAAGAAGCCTGTGGCCACTGAGAAGGGTTGGACTCAGTAAATCATAGTGCTGCTAACTTTCTGTTTGTCAATCCTCAGAGGTACTTAAAGTTTGGAAACTGGTTGTACACAAGAAAGCAACTGAAGTAGTTTGAGTAAAATAGAGAGCTTTATAGAGAATCTCAAACCCTATCTACCACACATCTGCACATCTGGTCAACTGTATAGGGTGAGCATGATTGTCAGACTGTAGTTTCAATGAGTTTAAAAATGTGTCAGAAGATACCTCTTTATTTTAGAAACAGGGGTCTTAGATGCTGTTAACAGTTTTTTAGAAACACATTGATGCCTTAACACTTCCTTATGTCACACCTACCTTCCTGTGGGTAATCTCTTCCCCAGGGGGGTGGCTCAAAAGGTGGCAGTCCGGGAGCTTGCATAGGGGGTGCTGGTGGAATGAAGTCCTCCAGATCTGTAGTTAGCATCCTGGAGGGAAAAGAGAGACACAAAGCTCACTGTGGTGGCAAATGACGCTGGTTTAAACCCCACATTCTGCATTCTCACATATGCATTGCTCTACCTGTCTCTCTGGTTGCTAAACAGGTAGTCTGAGTGTGTAGAGGACGGAGTTCCTGGTGGTGGCACTACTTCAGCTTCAGCTCCAGCCAGAAGATCCATAACAAAGTCTGAGCCAGCCAAATCTGTCCAGCCGTCATCGGTCAGAAGAGACACAGACCAGCCATTCACAGCCTCTGATACACCTCTATGACACATCAACACACAAAAGAAGAATGACAACTACCTCATGTTGTAGTACAAAACCAGGATATAGATGGAGAATTAACAAGTGAATGGAAATTAACACATGCAATGTTTATAAGGAGATAAGTACCTGAAATGAAGAAGCCAGGAGGCCAACTGCTCTCCTGTGGTCCAGGAGTCCACTTCAGTTGTCAGTATCTCATCTGAGAAAAAACATCAAAGGTCCTTTATGAGTTAACAACATTGCTGTCACTTATGTGAAAATATCACATAAGTGACAGCAATAACAAAATTGGTCCAGCATCATGGTAATATCATTGCCATATTTCACTTCATTCAATCTCACCGTTGAATGTGTTAACATCCAGCAGCATTGTGCCCTTCCTCTGGTTTGTGGTCCACTCCAGCTGGGTGGGGGGGTAGATGCGGGCAGCGGGAGCTGGGTGCTGCAGGGATGTTAGCAGTTTGTGTTGGCACAGTGAGCGGTACTCCTGTGGACCATGATCGGACACATACCTGCACAAAAAATTGTGTAGACTGAGTCATGTGCTGAAGATTAAGAAATTGAAAAGGGTCTTTCAGAAAGAGAGTAGTCACAAAATGGCTAATTACACTATATGGCAGTATGCACCACCTCCCATTTTCCCATATGACATTTTATCAAAAGCCAAGTGTAAGAGTCAGACTAACCATGAAAAGGTTTGAATACAGAGCTGCACTAACCAGTTTTTAGCCAAAGACCACAACAAGCTAGTATGTCATACATTTAGTTACTTCGGCTTTCAAAGTTGACAATTAATGTGCTAGCACATGACTACCTGTCAACAGATTAGACCTGCATCAACAGTAGCATTCAGTAGCATCATTTTTCAGGTGACCTGGCAGAGTCAAATATTAAATTTTGGTCTCCACCAACTCTTGATAAAAAAAATATCTGGCTCTTTAGCTCCTAGTCCCTCCACAATGTTAATCTGAAGTGTATTTGGTGGTGGGAAAGTAGTTTATGGTGTGTTTATCAGAGCTTTTGATAATGAAACTTAACTTAAAAAATGAGATGATATTTCTGGGAACAGTTATGTCTTAGTCCTCAGCCCCTGTCCCAAGCTTCTTTTTATTCATCCAAAGCCATTTTTCTTCCTTTACTTTCAATTCTCTTTTTTGCCCCACCCACTCACACACCTGTTTTCACTAATCATAACCCTGCAGTTCTTTGAGCTCTCCACGCCTGCATTTTGTTTAATAATCAACCTTGGGCTATAAGAATTAGTTCCCTAAGTTTGATCCCTGTCGGATCATCCTGCTTAACTTGGTGTTTCTGCTTCATTGTGCACCAGCTTCCTTGTGTGTTCCTGCACCTTTATTGTTGTTTGCTCCTGAGGGTTTGCCTCTCATCTTACCTGCTTATTGTCCTATCCACTATAAGCCTGTTTGTATTAAAAGTAGTCATTACATAAGCCTTTCCTTTGTCTGCAATTGGTTTAAGAAGTAATTGAAATGTGACTGGATAATCTCAGAATAATCCATTAGTCAGGTTTAGGCCCTGGCCTTCACACCCGAGCAGTACTCATGGTGCAGGGTGAGTGGATCAGGTAATGAGAGCAACAAGAGACCCCTTTCACATCACGCTAAGTCATTTTTTTGTAGACACAAAGTATTGATTTTTACTTCTTTAAATGGAGCCTGTGTAGCTTGGGGTCAAAGTGGCAATCGCCAGGTTAAATGTGGTCTATCAGTGCAGAGATGACTCATAAAGTTAAATTAATTACAGTAAAGCCAATTTCATAGCAATATCTAGGTTTTCCAGAGGCAGTCATCACATGCTGTTGGTTACACGAGAGCAAGGGGATTAAACTATGTGTGTCTTGAACTGAAAAGGATGTGGACAGTCTCTCATTTTTAGGAGCAAGATTGTGGTTCAAGCTATGTATTTGCACTGTAATGTCATCTGACTCAAGTTATGATTTTACATTGCAAGTTGCAAAACAAATAAATAAAAAAGTTTCACAACTGAAATGTGAGTGGACATTTTACTTTCCTCATGTCTTCACAGCACCACACTGTTTTTATGTAA
The DNA here is from genome assembly GCA_029814765.1 of Acanthurus leucopareius. Classification (NCBI taxonomy): domain Eukaryota; kingdom Metazoa; phylum Chordata; class Actinopteri; order Acanthuriformes; family Acanthuridae; genus Acanthurus; species Acanthurus leucopareius. The sequence continues at coordinate 4,583,109 of JAQMCX010000034.1, forward strand.
AACTATTCCTTTATTCTGGGGCCAGTTTTTTTATGACAAGCCTCTAAATTCAGTTATTAATGTTGTTTGCAGTAGTAGTAGAATTATATAGACTCTTCTTCTCTTTTTGGACTTCCAAAAATTTTTTACAAAGGGGATTGAAAACAATATGATTTTTGGAGCAGGAGAATATCACAGAGCATTCACAACAATGCAAGCAAAATTAAAGGTCAGAGGGTAATGATTTTAAACAACAAAGAATTAAGTATGAAGGTAAAATTTAAAAATGGTCAACTTTGGCCCCTTTGCAGGTAACATAAAAAAGATACAATAGCAGTGAACTCCAGATTTGAATTAGTGACTCTTGAATGAGTTGGCTAAAAGCAACATAAGCTTCATCTTGACTGTTAAATCTTAAATAATTCAAAGACAATACGACTTCACAAAAGCAAAACAAGGTAGAGTGGCTTTAAGTTCTCAAAAATAACAAATCTATGCTTTGTTGTCTCAAGCACCTATAGTTAATATGTTCTCAATTATTGCCTCATACCATTAAGGTATACATTAGCCTACAGAGATGCACTATTCACCCTGAAATCATCAAATCAGCAAGGCTAACTGCCCGCAGCACCTACTTGAGCAGAGGTTTGTCCAGTGTTGGTGAGGGAGTGAAGGCGCTGAGGCAGCAGACCAACAACAACCAGCCTCTCAGACTGCCCTGTTCGTTCCGCTGGCCCCAGGTATGATACACCAACTGGGCTAGGATCTCATCCCTCAGGGCTGGCCGGTTCTGACCCTTCTCCACTATGTAGTTACCCAACATCTGCTCCTGCCAGCCGCTGAGGTCCGACTCTCCTGCAAAGCGCAAGATCTGTGAAAGAAAGGATTAAAAATTTAAATCTAATCAATAAGAATGAAAATATTTTAATGTTGTCTGATACAGTCTAATTTAATCTAATCATTTCTAATTACCAGTTTGTAAATTTCCAGGGCAGTTCTGGCATCTTCAGGGTCCAAGGGAGTTAGGGATTTTTGAATGGGGTGTCCCTGCGGCTGACCCCAGGTATCCTGAGCAAAAGGACAACATGCAGAAGTTCACATTTACAAGAATTACAATCAATCTTCTCTCATCTGTTAAAATGTCCAAATTGTGTTGGATGTGTTGAAAGTCCATTGTATTTCTTTGTGTACACACTGTCAGGGATATTTAACTATTTAAAGTCAACTCAATCTAGGATTGAATCCTTAATATCAAAATATCAAAATAGTGCGGAAATTTATTGGTAAGAGGGAAACTTTTAAGGGAAACTGTTTCTTATCATGTTTGCTATACCACAATAGTGATATGATGATAACTATAAGAATTGTATGATACAGTTCTATAAATTGTGATAACATGTCTTACAGTTTGTTGTGTTTCTGTAAGTAATAAAACTGTTATTATTACTATTATTATTATTTAAAAAGACATTCATTACTTTTTAAGTTATAAATCCACTTGCGTCTTTTTGTGCAAGCATCTGAACAGTTACAATATAAATCCTGCTCCACCTTGTATTGTTAGAAAGCAGGCCAGGATTATGAATATCTGCATGTTTGTGTTAGAGCCTTGCTCACCTTCAATACGGACTTGGCATAGCGGGAGAATGGGAATCTGTCTATATCCAGAGGCAGGGTGAGCCTGTGTTCTGCCTTCACCTGTGGAGGTGCAACCTCTGTGATCCCTGACACAAGCTTCTGCCCTGGTGGAGAGAGACAGGACAACTATTACAAACGGACAAAACACTATGGCAGCATAATGGTCTGATACGCACATTGTAGTATTATTAAATAATAACGGTAAAGCTTTTCTATTTCTTTATGAAGCTGACCTGCTGCGCTCCGAAGCCGAGCTGACAGCTCAGCAGGGATCTCCAGCATCCCCACATCCTAACAGGTGAACAAAATAAAGCAAACACCACAGCTCAGTTACCACAAAAGATGATCCTTCTACAGAAGTTTAAATCTGTATTTCTGATGTCACAGCAATCATTTTATACTCTTACCATTCCTGGAGAGACTGACTTTGTCCTTGTCACAGCCTTTAGTTTGTTCCTCTCGTGAAATTCCTGAAATTACGTACACGGCAAATTAGTCAGCCTTGCTGCATATCGTTTAATGCCACCAATCTTGAAGACATATCAGTTCTTGATTTAACGTCCTTCACCTGAAGCTTGTGACTGATTCAACCTGTGATTCCGTAGGTGAGATATCACTCATTAACCATGTACATCCTGAACACTCAACACCACCTCATCTCAGCCTGCAGTGTGTTTAATCAGACCTATTCTTAGATACACGTCCTGTTATATACTCCTGCAACACCCACAGTTCTGTAGCCACGCCTCATATCACAGGCCACGCAGTTCCAAGAGTCCAGAGAGGTTTTTTTTATTGAGAGGTTTACAACTTACCACAAAGGAGCAACCCAATACAACAATACAATGCCACTCAGGTATGATTATGGTGATGATCAAAACTAATCAGTGTGTTTCTGGTTTTACCAGAATTTGTAGCATTTGTGAGTTGCATGTTATATGCTCAGAGGTGATTTCTGCTGTCACTGAAGGTGAAGGTATTGCTTAAACTGTAAACAAATGTGAAGTACGCAGTTCAAGACTTAACATGGGTGTGCACACATATTCATGCAACAAACACACGTCTTTATCTTGGCCTCACTTTAGTAATCAAAGATATCCAATAACTCAAGAGAATGAGTCTCTATAAACACACAGGCAGCCCAACCCTGCTCCAACCTAATATGCAAGCACTTATATCAACTGACCTTTCCAAACCAAATAATTATGTCACAAAAATAGCAGTTCAACCAAGATGTACTTCAACCTCATGGTCCCCAGATGATGAATCAATTGACTTTGATGACCCCCTGATTTTTTATGTGATATGAACTTTTAAAGAGCTGTTTCAGTATTTAAAGAGTACTCTCGTGGTTTAGTATTGCACTAAAAAAATATTAATAATATAAACCATATAAAGTGAGATATCCAAAAACCCTGCACTTGATTTCCCATAATTCAATCCTATAGTATCTTACAGTACTTCCATTCTGTCTGGTAGGAGATAAATCCTTTAAACTGCACATGCACAGTTTATACCAGGCTATCTGATAATAAAATACATTCATTAAACCCAAACTACAATAACCCTGATGACACTGCTGTGATATCATCAGAGTGATTTTCTCAGATTTTATAAGCTCGGAAAATATTATACAACTGTCTTCACAGGCTGAGCACACATGATAGGAAAATTTAATGCGTAAAATCAGAGGAGATCAATTTAAACCCAAGTACATATAAATATATTTTTGATATTGATATTATAATTTGATTGTTTGTGATATGCAAGAACATAGGAAACAAAAACACTTTTGACATTGTTGCAGGTTAAACTGAACTCTTCACTGACTAGAACATTCTCTGAGTTATACTGGATGTGACTGGAATTAACAGACTGTGTCCATTTTCCCAGTATTTAGGACATAATAATATAATGCTACAGGAAGTTTCCAGTTACATATTAGTTCCTTCCTATAAAATGTGAATATGACACATATAACTTATAAGATTCTACAGCTAAGAATGAGACAAGAATTTACATCTGTAGATTCTAAGTGGGATTTTTTTAGTTTCTCACACTAATTATTCAAAGATTAAGCTCATGGTCGGACCAGCTATATTTGAACAGCTGACACTGGCCACCTTGTTGCTGACAGCTCTGTTGTTCATAGTCCAAGACTCATAAAACAATTACACCAAACAGACTGACAGAAATACAACTGAAGCTAAAGAATAAACAAAAAAGCACAAAAAAAGTTGAGTTTAGTTTATTGCAGCAACAAGAAAATAAGAGATGAAACAAAGGAAGCACAAACTGAATGTATCTCTTGACTTCTGTGAAACATGATATAATTACAATCCCCCTTTTTTAAAGTGTTTATGATAAAAAAAAAAGATTTCTAAATATTTTCTAAACTAGCTGAAAGGGTTAGGACGAGGACACTGTTGCAACCGATAATGATGCAGCAGGTAAAAAGGAAGAATGGCAGCCTACCTGCTGTGGAGCTAGAAGTCAGATAGACAGGTTCCTAAAGGCGAAAGGAGAGATGCAGGGCTGCTTCAAATTTCACTGAGAGGGGTTGAAGTCCAAGAGCAGAATGGTTGAGGTGTAAGCAGGGTGTGAGTGTATGTGTGTGTCTTATGTAAGATGAGAAAGCTTGTAAAAGGAAGGGATGAGATTTTAGAGGGTTACCTGTATTATTGGAATGGAAACATTTCCACAAATGAACACACCTAGTAGATTTTGTAATCACACAGTACCTGTCTAGCTTTATTATTTTTCCAATGCCTCCTTAAGAAAATGTAAAAAATTTTGGATTTCAACTGATTTACAGAAATGAAAAAAGAAATGATTAGACTCAGGCTACATTCACAAAGTCTATAATACACAGACCACCAACATTAGATCCAAACAAATACTGCAGTGTGTCATAAAATAGTCCTCAGTCTGTGAGGCATAACGTGGAAAGGTAGGGACATGACGGGGTTAAATCACTCGAATTTGATATCTGTCTCTGGAATTTCTGCCTCCACCTGAAACAAGATGAGGGTGAATGGAATGACATTTAATTGCTACAATTCTTTCCTGTCCTGTTTGATAGACTGAACAAACAGTCAACAAACAGGTATAACACTTTCATTGTCTGCTGTTTGATGTGTAGTGCACAGTTTCTTGTTGGTTTACTTTTTCACTAAAGTCATCAATCCTCTGGTGTTGGATAAAATATTCATAAATTTGCAATCCGGAAAAGTAAAATATAGAGCTTCAAGATTCAAAAGGCTCTGTAGGTCTGAGGGAATTGATGGAAATCCTCTGTGGGTTTGTCACTATAAGCGACAACCTTCACATACACAAATCATTTAAAGTATTGAAAATCAACAATATTGATTCATGTAGATATCAAAGCAGAGACAGCATTGATTTTTTACCACATTAAGTTACTAAGATGTTGGCACACAATAACAGATTTCCATATCCAGCAGACACAGAGATACACAGAGCAGAGGTTATCTGAGGAGTCATGAAATAAGTTGCTCATAAAGCTTGCTAATATGAATGACCCTTTCTTAATATCATTTGATTCATTTTTATAAAAAAACATGCTGATAAGGGAAGGTTTTAATGTCTTTTTAATGTTTTGAACACTAAAAGTTAAATTCTATTTACACTCCAATGTATAAGGTCTTAAATATTAGAAGAAAAAAGGAAGTAATTTATCCTCTTTTAAAAAAGAATAATAAAGGTAAAGACGCTAAAACCATTCCATATGGCAAGGGAAAACTGCAGATACATGGAAGTTACCAACCAGCAACAAAACAAAACAGACAGCACAACAGCTAGAGTCATTTGAGAGGGACTACACTTTGACCCCTGTTGGATGCCACAGAGTTATCACCAGGAGGGTGTGGCCATAGTTTTCCACTTACAGCTCATATAACTCATATGCTGTTGTGCTCATATTGTGAGATAGAGATTTAAATCAAAGATTTACAGCACAATAAAGTAAGCAAACATAAGTTGGCGAGAAACACAGGCAAGGACTCTGCAGAGGTGCTCTCCACCTTCAACTCTCCATTTCTCTCTCTCTCCACACACTCTCCCTTTCTCTCTTGTTCTCCCTTTTTCTCTCAGACTCTCTCTCTCTCTCTCTCTCTCTCTCTCTCTCTCTCTCTCTACCTTTCTCCAGTGGTGTCTCTTGATGGTGTTCCTGGTTATCATCATCACTGCCCAGAACTGGGTGAAGGACTGCCTCAGACGCTTGTAGTACTTTCTAAAATTAGGAGGGGGGCAGTATCACTAAAAAGTCACAGTATCACATTATTCCATAAAACATCACTCTTCATCCTGATTAAAGCAAATTAGTATTAAACTAGGTGCTCTATCTAAGCTTCCTGTTTGTTTAGGCACTCTGCTTTTCCTTAGATATATACTCCAGCATCTTACATTCGCATTATGATGGACATAGACTTAGGATTTAACTTCCACATTTATTTGCTATTTTATTTCATATGACCACCCCTTCTTTGCAAATTAAGTGCATTTCAATGCTGATGTAATCGGGATTTAAGGACAAATTGTATTTCCTCAGTATTATAATGCAAGTTTGTCATTTAGGAGGTGACATATACAGTAACAGTACAGTGACTCCAAAAGTTTAACATCAGAAAGTGTTTAGGCTCCCTATAAGGTGAGTGTCTCAAATAATTTTTTTATTCTGTACCTGGCCTGATGTCCTCGGATGTGGCTCTGGATTATAATGGCTTTCTGTTTGAAGAACTTGAAGTTCCTCCTGCAGAGGAAGCCTCTGATATTCCTCTGGATGGTGATGGCAGCCCATGTCTGAGTGCTACTCCACTTTTCCTCCAGCTGCTGGTACAGACGCTCCTTGAGGAACAACTAACAAAAGACGCACACACATATGTAAGCATGTTCATACAGTCTACTCAACTTAAACAGTGTCATAAATGGGAAGCCGAGCACCTTTGTTAGTCCCAGCTGGTACTCTCCCTCCTCTGCACCCACCATGTTCAACAGAGAGACTGTCTGCTCTCTGTCTGATACCTCATTCAAGCGTTGGGTCAGGAGCACCCCGTATCTGCAACAGAAGCACACTTTAGACTCTGCTGGAAAGCTTCTAAATCCAAACAAATGATGGAAACAAAGCAAAAGATTTGATACAGTGTCACTTAGTAAAAAGTCACACTTTTGAATATCCTGGTACTCTGGGAAGGCTGAAAAATAACAGGTGAAGTGATTTACATACTCTCCACTCCCCACCAGCAGTAAACATCCACCATCTTGCAATGCATGACCATTTACTAATTCCATACTCTACGTCTCAGGTCACTCTCGACATCCTCACAGCAACTTCTTTCAGTTTCTCACTCACACCTTAGAGCCAAAGAAGACTGAGCTTTCTCTATTGCCACTCCGGTCACTGTAAAAGTCTTCTCTTCTACATTAAGTCCTGGTTCAGCATTGACTGTTTAAAATTAAATCTCAGACTTTTCTGATTTTGTTAAGTCCCCTCTTAACCTCAATCCCACTGGGACGCTACCTTTCACTGTGCATATTTACACTGAGAGCACAACTTTTTAAAAATCTGTTATATTGGAGTATATTTGGAGTCACTGATATTTATATTGTTATATTGAATCAAAAAGTTTTCATATTTGGTCACAAAGTCACATAGAATTTAAAATTTCTCTGTCTGCTGTACTTCAGGGTAAAGAAGGTTGTATTTCACTGAGAACTGGGTCTGCCCTAAAGTGGCTGGACTAGAGTCAAAAATGAAAAGGAGATGGTTCAACACCATGATCTCCTCTAAACTGACTTGTGACCTTGATAGCAAAACCTTATCCTGCAAATGGATACTGGATTTCTGAACCAAAAGAGCCCGGTAAGTTAGGCAGACAAGCACAACTTCCCACCCCTCACCCAGAACACTATTTTCCCACAGGACTGTGAACTGCTCCCTCTCCTTCACTCCCTCTAAACCTGCAACTACATGCCTTTACATAATTCTAACACCTTTATCACCTTTATCAAGTTTGCAGATCACACCAAAGTGGTTGACCTCATCAGTGACAACGATGAGTCTGCATACAGGGAGGATGTCCAGCCAAGCCTCGCAGCCTGCCCACTACGACTTTGCTCATTGTGGACTTCAGACAGACCGAACAAGACAGTCACGTCCCATTTGTATCAACAATACAGAGGATGAGTCTGTCGCCATCTTTAAGTATATGGGTGTCCTTATCTTCCACCTGAATCAAGAGGGGTCACTAGAAGAGGCACACATGTCTTCTTCCTGATGAAGAATCTGTCAGATTCTCATAAATGCCCACAGCTGTAGGAATATTCCACATTACATCACAGTATGGCAGAGTGCTGCTCTATCTTGTACCTTTAAAGCACTGCAGGGGGGGTGATGAAAATGTCAAAAGTATCACAAGTACTCCACTTCCTGCTGGCATGAGCAATGTCTGTGAAAGGTACGCAGCACAATCAGGGGCACCTCTCTCTCTGGCCACAGACCTTCTGCCTTAATCCACTCTGAGAGGTGCAATAGGACCACCAGGCTCAGGAGCAGTTTTTTTTCTTCACCTGTCACCATGAACTCTGAACTACTTTCCTTATTTTGTTGTTTAAAACTTTTTGTGAAGGATTTCTTCCTTAACTGAATCAAGGGTCTAAGGATAGAGCAGGTCATATGCTGTGCAGAATGTAAAGCCCCAGAGGCGAAGTGTTACTGTATTGAGCAAAATATATAGAATTGACTTGACCAGTGCTTTATGCTTAACTGCATTTTGTTGTCTCAGCACCTTTGTACTCTTGCAAGGTTAAATTTGATTTAATTTAATCAAATTAACTTAATAACATTAAAGGAGTGTTGTGATGGTACAGGCAGAAGTGCTATGTGTGTTTGCAGCACCTCTCAATGAAGTAGGAGTACTGTATCCGTATCGGGAAACCCTCTTTCCTGATGTGGATGGTCTCCAACATCCCAGCATGCCTCAGCTGGGCTGACACATAGTCTACATCAAAGATCCCAGGAAGCTAAGAAAGGAAATTATAAAATACAGTGCATGGTCATACACTGACAGCGGATGTTAGGATACTAGGTATCATAAGTGTAAAATGTGTTGCATTACCTTGAGGTAGTTTGGCTTCAGACAACGAATAAAAGTGGTTTTACATCTAAGAGTTACAGGACAAAAGTAACATAGGTTATTCATCAGGAAACATGATCAACCTTAAACTGATATGGAGCTAAAAAAAAAAGGGTGAGCTGCATCTGACAGCTGTTTTATAAAACTGCAATGCATATCTAAAGAGCACCAACAGGAGGCCCTGTCAACTTTGGGCAGTTGGAAGGAATATTAAACACTAAAGATACGTGTGATTGACATGTTTTTATGAAACATCTTGATTTGAGCGACTCAGCACTGCATGATGTGTCCCAATCCATGAAGTCTCTCATAGACTTTCTTTCAGTGAGTCTTCACACCAAATGAAAACATTATTAACTTAGACCAACGATCATTTTTCTCATATTTCTTTCCATGACATTTACTAAAGCCACTATATCAACAAACCACAGCTGTGTAATTTTAAACACATGCAGTGGAGCTGTTTTCTTTCACTAAACACAAGTTGGCTTTCACACTGATCAGAACTTTGGTGAGGACTCTCAGTATCAGTCTGGTCAGTGTGCTGTACCTCTCCAGGCGGGTGGTGAGTTCAGTCAGGGACTGAAGGAAGTGTGAAGCAGCGGTGGAGGGCTGCTGGCGGAGGCCTTTCCCTCTCCAGCCCAGCTCTCTCTGCTGAATGTAACCATCCTGAACCTTCCGGAAAAGCTCTGACACCATCTGACAAACAGGGACAGAGAAAAATATGCAAGTTTACACAGAAGCTGTCAAAATGTGCTTTCTTTTTAAGTTAATTGTATTTTAAAAGTCTGTAAATATGTTTGCAGCATTTGATATTTATTTCAACATCAAATGTTTATTTTGTACAAAATCCTAAAACTTAGGATTTTTGTATCCAGTCATCCCTTAAAATTTTACTCTTATCATCAGACCACAGCCAGTAACGGCATCACTTATAAATATTTACTCTTGTCTTGTGCTTGATGACTGGTTTGATTGTATAGTGGTAAAAACAAACAAAAAAAAACAGATAAAAACCTAAAATCTTTTATATCTTTAAATTATGAGACACAAAGTCATAACCCGTATCTCATAACTACTAAGTTAAGGTATAGAAGTCATAATTACAGAGTCATAAAAGGTTACCAGTTTGGGCTCTAATTTCGTGGCGCAGTGCAGGGTGGCGGAGCGTGGCGCATCCCACACAGTGGTAATTTCGTCCTGCACACCACCGTTTGCAGCCAATTTGGCAATTTGGTAGACCGGGCTGATGATTTCGTGCCAAAACACTACGTGGAAGGTGCACTGAAAGCTGACAAGGCGCGCAGTGCGCACATGTCACCAAAACATCACAGGCAGGTTTCCAGAGTGTCAGATCAAAGACGTTTGTCACACGTAATGGAAACTCAACCTGACGGCAGCTGGAAGTGTGATACAAACCAGTTCACATCTCTCAGCCAACCACAAACAGCCACGGCATCCGATACGGAGTTTATATTTGGCTTCTCTCATCTCATGAAATTCAAAAGAAAAGAAAAAAGAGAGAGACGCTCGCTGAATCAATGTAAGTCAGTCGA
>JAQMCX010000034.1:4593535-4603975 GCA_029814765.1 Acanthurus leucopareius
AATATTAGTAACTTCCTCCCAGGCTGTTTTTGCATCATCAGCCCGTGGAGGTCTGTTCGCATTACCATATATTCTGGCACTGCGAGCTTGGACCTCCCAGACCAGCACATCAGTTTCCTCCTGGGAGAAGTTTGGCAGCCTGGAGCTGCTGCTGTCTTCGTCCATGATGGCGGCGAGGTGAAATTGGCACTGCGCCTCGCCCGCAGCGCGTTTAAAGGCAAGGAGAGGCGTTCATTTGATTGGTGAAGATTACACTCTGCTGTGTTAAACCTGCTCACGCCTTCTCTCCTCCCTCTTTGCCACTCGCGCCGGTGGGAGGGACGGAGGCACACAAAAATTGCAAAATGCGCTGGCTACAACCTGTTGGCGCGGCGCAGGCGAGGCGCAGGGCAGGTGCGCCGCGCCTGCACCTGGTCTACGAAAATAGAGCCCTTTATTTTTTCTTAGATGAATGTAATGCATTTCTGATAGATAACTGAACACACTGCAACTTAAGTAGAAACATGAAGGAAAAACTGTAAAAAAGACAGGAAAATTGATAAACATTGGTCAAATTGATGACTCACATTCAGAGTTGGACTACAGAAGTGCAAATACAGAACACAGGAACAGGAACAGAAACAGAAATGCTGCCCTGTGCAAGCTGTATGCAACAACAGGGGTTTGTGGAAATATTTAGAAATCAATGAACATAACTGCACAAGCAATTTACTTAAGTTAATCATGTGCTTCTGTCTAATTGTCTTGTTTTAATTGATTTTATTCTATTTTGATTTCTTTACCCACATTTGATCAGCCTCTGTTTTACTGATTATCTGCCTATTGTTAAATGCGTCTCTGAATTTAGTTAGTTACCTGTGAAACACTCTGAATTGCACTAACTTGAAAGAGGTTATCTAGTTTAAACTTCTGATTGGAACGCAAAGCTGTGTAATCTGATTACAATGATTAAAATATCTCCTTCTGTGTTGTGCTATACAATGCAAAAGGGCCCATTTCAGGATTTGTATTACTAATGTCAGATTGTTCACCTTTGAACGACTTCTGGCAAAAAGCTCCACCACTTCTGTCCTGAACTGGTCGTGGTTCTTATTCAGGAAATTGTGAACCTGTAACATGGCATTTTTACTGGAATTAACTCAAATGTTCTCACTGCTTTTATCTGACAGACCTGCTGTACACAGTAGTGTGTTGTGCCTGATACCTGATAAGTGACAGCTCCAGCGTAGTGATAGACAGTAAAGACTGGCAGTGGGTTCTTAGGCTTGGCATAGTAAGGGTTGATCCCATGGTGGTAGTGGCACTTCTGGAGGAAGGTATGATCAGTGGCCTGATTAAAAAAACACAGAGGAACACTCAGATTTACTTTTTTAATATTTTACACTACTTCCTCCCACAAGGTCAGATGTAGAACAAAATGTAAAGACTTGTCAAATCTAGTCTAAATGTTTGTAAAAGTTCAGTTTTGATTTGTTTTTATATACCCACATTTTGTCTTACATAGAAAGGAGTTTCATAAAATAAAAAACAGTGAATTTAATAGCAAGCAACAGCAAGTCAACACCTCGAGGCATTACTGTAAACAGATCAGAGCAGATAGCCTCAAAACTTATCAGTCTTATCATGCTGTAAATGTTAACTTTTATTTACAAAGCCAAAGACATCTGACAGTCAGCTTTATTACTTATGAAGTACTTATGGACCAGTAATTTAATATTTAGTTTATTACTTGATGAAAGTACAGCAAAACAGCAACATGCCAGCTTAAACCAGGCAGGTCACAACATTTAAAATGAGGCAAAGTCTATGTTTTCCCACAATGCAGCTTAGTTTCAGTTCAGTCACAACCACAGACAGAAATATAAGTCAAAAGGAGGCTTCCTCAAAGCTCTGTCAAAACGGGCAACTCCTGGAAGAACTCCAACTGGGAAACACACACACATCCGGCCAATTGTTCCTCCTCCTGACACAGACTCTAAAGACAAGCCCTTTGTTTTATCACAAGTTGTATTTTGGCAAATGATCTATTGTTGTCAAAAATCCCACAGCACAACTGACCCTGTCTCATGGCACACCATTTGGGACCAACTGATACAGATCTTCCCCATGTCATAGTTTAAATATAGGGATAAAGACACAAGTACAAAAGTAATGTGTTGCCTTGCGTGTGCGTGTGTGTGTAAGTGTGTACCTGGGGCAGGCAGGTCTGGTCATCCAGTATGCGGAGGATGCCGTGTGGTCTGGAGGAGATCAGATCCAGACAGGAGTGGTAGTTCTTGAGTGGCATGGGATACCACTGAATCTGTTCTGCGCTGTACTCCTCCTGCAGGACACACACACACACACACACATTATTATAGCAGACTACACTCAGTTCAAGTGCATGAAGACATCTTTTAAAGGTGGTCTTTGTTTAGAACATACATTTTTGGTTCAACTGGCCACATTTTCTGCAGGATGATAAGAACACAGATACCAAAACCGTTCTTCAGTGTTCTCCAGCTTAGTTTCAGTACTTGGTCAATTTGAAAACTCAATTCTTTCTTTGCCTCCAGGAGCATGTGGAATGTAGCTGATCCCGGTTCAAAACTGCTGTTTCCACTGAGCTTAACTGGCACACATGGTAAGTGTTCATAGGAAAATTTATTGGCACCTCCAATTTTTCTGGAGACACAGAGTTTTTGGTGTCTGCAGGAGTATGATGTTGGATTTTTACAGAGCTTATAGGGTCCAACTTGTGTTCCCAGCTGGTTTTGAAACATCACAGTCAAGTCCAAGGCTCAAATATTAAATCTGGTTAAAACTGCGAGAAGATTATTGGAACACTAACACCCTTCACTGACAAAGACATATGTTTAAGCATTCCTATATTTAGCAGGCAAACAAGATCTATATGATCCCTCGCATGTGCTTTCTCTAAAGACAAAGAGAAAGAAGAGTGGTAGCTACAGGCTTGGTTAAGTTTTGACAAAAGTGAGAAGCAGCTGCAAACTTGTAAACAATGGCAGCCGCTGAAGAGGTTAGCATGGATGCTGCACTAGTGGCAGTTTTATCAGAACTGGCCGACATTTTCTCACTAAAAGCAGAGCAAACAACAGCACTGAAGGCTTTTCTTGATGGAAAAGATGTTTTGTTCTTCTCCTTGCAGGCATTGGCAAGGGATGTGGATGTGACAGACAGAATGTTCATCCAATCATCTTCCAACTTTTTTGTGAAACAACCTGCCCTTTCCACACATTGTCAATGGGTTGTTTCCTAGATGAAAATAGAACTTATGTATCTGTGAAACATTCCATCTGGCGTTTCAGGTTATTAGAAAGTGATAGCCTGAGGGCAAACTGGTCATTATTGATTTGGTATCACCTGCTCCTGAGAAATCACTGCCTTGTTGACAAAGTGTTGTAGCTGCTCATTGGCGTAGTTGATGCACAGCTGCTCAAAACTGTTCACTCCAAGGTCCTGCAGAAGAACACAGAAGAACCATGAGGTCACATCCAACACCACAAGCAAACAGTAGTTTTCAAGTTTCCAGGCCAGCCTGAATACCAACCTCAAAGCCGTAGATGTCCACCACGCCCACAGTGCTATCCATCTCTGTGGGACTCAGCCAGTCATTGATCTGCTCCAGCAACCAGTCAAACAGCACAGAATATAAGGCTTTGGCTATGGCATCTCTACAAGAGAGGTCAAGGAGGAGAAGGGGGATTTGTCTCCTGTAAATGCATTGTGAGGTTCAGGCTTATTTCAACACGGGTTGAGGAAACAACTCATTTCTAACAGCAGAGCCTACTTTAACACCTGGAGGTTTTAAGTTTGAAAGAAGCGGGAGTTAAGAAGTCAATAAAAGTCAAATGAAAAGAAGAAAGCAAACTACATTATGGGAAATGTAGGATTAAATTTTTTTATGCTTTACCCATACTAGGGTCTAAAACATCTAGTCATCAGTTTTTCAAGGTATAGAAGTCAGTTCAATCAATCTGTGCTTCTTTGTGGGGAACGACGAGTGGATTCTCAATGACAAACATTTACACTGTACAAATTTTTAAATTCACATAGTACTCTGTTCCACACTGGCTGGCTCACTTGAAAAATGTGAATGAATACATTTTTTTATTTTTTTTTATAACTGAACTCTTGTAGACCAAATCATTTTGTTGTGTCTGTACTTTTTTGATATGTAGATGATGTTTGAGAAAACAGAAAGTGGCTCTACATGTTTCTATATCACTGAGGCTAAACTGTGTCGAGTAGACATAATTATCTTTACTACACATGCTCCCTAAAGACATTTATGCCAAGTTGAGACTCTTGCCGTTCATTGAAATTTGGATTCAGGAGGATCAATGAATGGTCATGGTCATGAATGGTGGACCACCTCCTCACATTTGCAGTGACATTGCACTGAGTTTTTTGGCTTGTTGGTCTTGAGGAGGGGTTACACCTGTGCCCCTCAAGGGGCGTTTGTGAGGGAATTCTAGGCACACTTTATTGAAAGAAGTGGTTTTCGGGGTGAAGGGCATGTGGGCTTGGCCTGTAGCAACTCCAAGCAGGAGCAGATGAGTAGCAGAAAATGAAAATGTGGATGGCAGGAAACATTTATCCAAGTTCTCTATGCACTTTGGTTTGAGAGACTTGCCTGCTATTTGCACTGAAATCCAATCTGTGTCACCTTTCGAGAAAATTTCCTCACCTGGATTCTATGGCACTTTCCACAGACAGAGGGCAGTAGATCCTGTCATAGGTTGTCTCCTATGGACAAGAAAGCTTATTAGTTTGCACATGTTTAGATATATGGACAGTGCTGTGAATGGTGCAAGAGCAGCTACTGACTGTGACTCTGTGAGTGATGACGGTCTGCAGGGCTTCTGAGGAAATCTGCAACAAGCAGCCGACCCTCCTGGCTTCAGTCTCACTGAAGATACGAGCCACTTCAAACGACTCACTCTGAAACCAAAAACACAACTGATGTGTGATGTCTGTGTCTAATGAGTCTAATTCTCACTCTCTTTCCTACATGCATGCACCTCATAAGAGCTGAAGCACATGTTGCCAAGCTGCAGGATAGAGGAGAGGATGGCCCAGATGGTGGAGATCTGATCAGCATGCAAACCGATGGTTTCAAAGCACTGAACCAAAAGCTGGAAGTCCTGCTTGTCTTGCTTCCCCTTCAATTCACAGGAACTACCCTGGACCAGGACAGTGAAAATGTGAGTGTTTTACATGTGTGATGAATGAAGAGGAAAAGAAAATTACGCAAAAGTCAGAGTTTAAGAATAATTCAGTGTTCACTAAGATTTGAAGGACCTGGTTTAGGTAGTAATAGGTCTCAGCTCCTTGCAGATAAAGCTCCTGCTTGTCCCAGTCGTTCATACCAGCCAGCAACTCATAGAACACATGGTAGTTTCTCTCCTTATTGGCCTACAAGGCAAATAAGAAAAAACTCACCAGTGACATTAAAATAAGTTCATACTTTCTGATGATTTTTTATGTCTTAAAGCATTACCTTCAATGCCAGAGAGGACAACAGTAAGAGTCACATTTCCATATACAAATGTATGACTGATTTATTTACATATTTATGCTCCACACCAGAGGGAAAGAGATAAGATATTAAGATTGAAGGAAATTTAATGCTACTGAAATACTGGCAGCTCCGGGAGGCTTTAAATGAGGCATAACAATCCCTTCAATATTTGTCAAGACATTTCACTATGCACAAAGAAGTCAGAGGATCCAGAGAATTGTTTAGACTCATTCTATGGGGATCCTAAATATCTGAGCAAAACCGCAATCTCTAACATTTGTCAAGTTCTTTATTCAAAAGAGAGATATTTCATGACCATTAATGGAACATTTGGAGCATTTGACATTTCATGACCAATGTGTTGTACAGACCACCAATGAACATCTCAATGACTGAACCCATGTCACTAACTTGACTCTGTTCTGTAGGTCTCAGTGTCGTCTATCAAGCAAGGAAAGCTGAGCTTTTAAATCATTCATTTCCAAAGAAGCAAAAGCTCTTAATCAAAAATGGAACTTAAGACATTTTCCTACAGGAAAAAGTTATACAAACAATAGGCAAGTAGCAAATTGCAGCAATTTACACACTGACAAATTGTCAAGCATCCTAAACCATGCGTTCGGTTACAAAGCCAATGTGATGTGTTGTTTTTCCCACAGTATTGTAATCTTTTTTGACCTGATCAAGAATTTTTCCTCCCCAGAAAATCAAACATCATGTATTCCTCCATGATGTCTGTTTCAAGCACACAGCACAACTCATTCAATGTTCTCACCTGAAAGACAACCCTGGACTTCTCCAGGAGATATTTGGACAATGACGTCCCTACAACAACCCCACTGTCAACCGGGATGAGAGACAGTTGACAAAACAGCTTCAACCAATGTCATTTGAGGAGCAACAGTGGAACAAACTATTTTGGTAAAACATCAACAGATATTTCTATAGATGGCAGCTTTTTGACTCACTGGAGAATGTGGATGTGGAGGTACTTGCCAAAGCGACTGGAGTTGTTGTTGAGGATCGTTTGCGCATTCCCAAAACTCTCCAGGATGGGAAAGACCTCCATTGGCTGGCCAGGAAAGAGAGAGACAGAAATTAATCAAAAGACAAAAATGGGAGGAGAACTCAACGCAACCTGCCTAAGCTTTGTAGTCTTTCTAACTGATAAAGCTGTGACTGACCTGTAAGGAATTTCTGCATTGTCCACATGTATTACCTGTCTCAGATTGTCGTTTCTGCCCTGATAGATAGAGCTGAGGTAGTGTACTATCAGCTTGGTAGCCTCAGTCTTCCCTGAGCCACTCTGCCCACTAAACAAAAAATAAAGATGACCTGAAATATGAATTCCTTATCAAAATAATTTTCAGTACATTTTATGCTTTTATTTATTAATTATCTGGCTATGGAGAGGTGGCAGGCAAGTGAGGGAAAAGAGAGAGATAAGATGCAACAGAGATGTTCATACAGTGTGAACCGTGGATGCTGAGGCTCGGGTTTGGCCACCAGAGCATCTAATGGCACAGCTTTTCATATACCATGTGACATGAGCTAATACTAAGAGCTAGGGCTGGGACTTTATCTCATTAATTACGATGAATTAATTACAGAAAAAATGACGCAACAAAAAAAAATAACGCATTTAATCTCAATTTATTTTTGCACTACAAACAGCACGGAACGTTTCTCATTGCACGAGTTCCCGGCGTAGTTCAGTCGGTAGGGCGGGCATCCCATGTGCAGAAGCTTCGTTCTCCACGTGAGTTCGACTCCGGCTCTGATCATTTGCTGCGTGTATATAAATTACAAAAATTAAAAAAAAAAAAAAAAAAAGACCAGAAGTCGTTGCTGGGTTTGATGGAAAAAAATTACCGGGTGGAAATCTGGATGTGTGCACAAATTGTCCAAAAAAGTATTTGCCTATCCAGAGCTCTTTCAACCTCCGCTACCACCTCAATGCCAAACATGTTGCAGCTAGCACAGACAAGAAAATGACAAAAAATGTTGCTACTCGTGTCAAATATTGATATGCGACTAATTGAGATTAATTAATTACAAAGCCTCTAATTAATTAGATTAATTTTTTTAATGGAGTCCCACCACTAGTAAAAGTCTATTTAGATATTTTTTTGGCCATCCAAATATAAAAATTTCAAACAGAAGCAGGCTTTTTTAAAATATCTGTCTGTTAATTATTGATGATGAAAAAGAGTGTATTACAAAAGTGGGGGCAGATTTTCCCAAAACTACACAGAAATAGGCCACAAAATTGTTCAAATGAGTGTTCTTGTTAGTACCTTATGATGATGCACTGCTCCTGTGTGCAGGTTTGAGAATGACTGAAAGCAGCATCGGCTATGGCATACACATGGCTGAGAGAGAGAATAACAGAAATGCTCACTGGTGGTGAAAACATACAGAAAGGGTAACATATATTCTGGAGTGGCTGATCTTTGGTGAGACATATTCTGTCAACTGGAATAATCAGTACAGTAAGAGAAAGCAGACTAATGAACCACTGTGTGAGAAGCGTTCGCTCACGGTTGGTTTCTTTGCTGCTCTTTGCCCTGATATTTCTGTCTGAGCTCCTCTGTGTAGATGCTCAGGGGTTTGAAGGGGTTAATGGACAGCAGCATATTCCCAATGTACGTCTGTGGGAAAAAATAATTGACAGGCATTTAAAGAATAAGCACACTGAAAAAAAATGTCGTAAGGGGAAAAAACAAGTCAGAAAATCTAACTTAGTTAAGAAGAGATCATATAGTAAGAGTGTGGAGGTTCATCTCAGCCTCAGGAACGCATTTACTCTGTAATAAGATTTTAAACTCAAGATTTACTTACTCAGCATCCTAGTTTCTCTTACTCAAAAGAACTGTGGGATATGGTCAAAGCTAAAATTACACTGTTTGGGCACAAATACCACAAGTAAAGCAACCTTTATATTTGAAATCAGCAGAGTCACCCTTTAAAGAGCAACTTGACAGCATCTGAATGTTTTTCCTGAGCTCCAGTGCTCTGAGAAAGCAAACTCTAGAGTGTGTGAATATGCACAGTAGCACTGTTTTTTTTAAGGATTAAGCTATTCTCTGCATTATTTCGCTGCCTTGATGTGAGTTCATATTACAAAACATTTCATTTTTCAATAAAGATGAAAGTTGAATCCAAAACCTGTTTTAACATAACATTTCAGATACAGCATTGAGTTATTTCACCCAAAACACAGAGCATTTAACCTGGGCTGAAATGCTTTAGACAGGCTGTAGTCAGTAATGAAACTTACATAAATACAGTCACGTTGGAACCTTTTCTTCAGATTCAGAAGGACAGAGCTCTCGCACACCTCTCTGAGAACATAATTTAAAAAAACGATTAAATAGTGCATATTTATGCTGTTCTGTAGGTTCTGTGTGAGGGTTTAGACTTATTTCTTTGCCTAAGGGTGGTTTCAGACTAAATAAATGCTAAGGAAGAAGTATGAATCTTAACTCCCCATTCCCCAGTTTATTTAAATGTGAGTAGTCAGATTAGGCAAAGACAGAGCTGACATGGGGGTTTGCAAAGAAAAAAAAATGCAGTCCCCCTACAGCAGCAAAGTTGGAGCAGAATCAGTTTTTGAAGAAAAAAAAAAACTGACGTCACACTGCATTAGCCAGTCAGCTGATCAGCCAGTCAGGGTGAGCAGAGCTAAAAAATCCTGCTGTTAGGAGAGACAAAGATTTATGTTACACCTGCAGACCGGCTGACTCTCCCACACCCCCACAAAAACCTGCATTGATTGTTGCAACACCTGACAATGCCTGAAATTCTCCAAAGGGATAGGTTAAAATTATGTTAAGGTTAGGTTTAGGGTTGGGCATTTATTTGTGATGGATAAGGTAAGGGCAAGGATCCAGAGAATGCATTATATAAAGAGAGTCCTTATAACTTTAAAAAGACAGAAGAGTGTGTGTGTGTGTGTGTGTGTGTTTGTGCTTGTTTTTTGTGTTTGTGTTTGTGTTTGTGTTTGTGTGTGTCTGTTCACTCACTCCAGCTGGGACAGATCCTCCACCTCATCGACTTCTATAGCTTTTGTGCTGCCTGGCATCACCACCTAAAAAATGCAGATGCATGAGCAGATATGAGGACACACAAAAAAAAGGTAAATCTTTGCCACTCTCCATTTTGAAAGATTCTTCCAGTGAGAACCTCGAACTACACCACTTCACTCCACAACTATCTTCTACTCTGGCTATCATTCAAATAATTTTAAACAAATATAATATTTAAATAATCTTTTAAATAAGTGGATGAACCTTGGCAAGAGTCCTTTATGGTTTGAGATGAGTTTTGTTTCTGCACTTACCTCCTGCTAATGATCCACTCTGTTCATAACCTTTCAACAGCAGGTAACCAATCAGATTGGAGCAGTGTGATAGCTGATATACTGCAATCTCATAGCAGTGTGTGGCAGAGTGTTGTTTGCTCTATTGTATCTGGATCAGGAAATAAATAAACCAGCAGCAAGTCTTTTATGGCCTTTTGTCTCATGTGCACACCAGCTGTGAGTGATGAAGTAGAACTAATATGCTGACACTTCAGCCCTTAGCCATCAGACAAGGAGAGCTGAACTTTTCTGGATTCCAAGTAATGTTTGTTTCTCTGAAATTAATTTGGATTGCAGGAAAATGCAATGTGACTTAGTAAAGTGAGGAATAAGTAAAATGGTAACTATTGGCAATTTTGTTGTAAAATGTAATATGGATACTATTGAAGAGGATTTTTCTTTGAGTGTAGTGCCACCATCAGGTAAACAACATCAAGATCTCCCCTTTCTGGTCCACTTCAGGTTTAGTTTTTTTTTTTTGGGGGGGGGGGGGGGGGGTTAAAGCGGGGGGGATTTATTTAAAAAAAAGAGTGGGTTTATGAGGAAGGGGGTG
>JAQMCX010000034.1:4604075-4631224 GCA_029814765.1 Acanthurus leucopareius
CCCCCCCCCCCCCCCCCCCCCCCCCCCCCCCCCCCCCCCCCCCCCCCCCCCCCCCCCCCCCCCCCCCCCCCTCACTGCTGGAAGTTACTGAAACATAACGTAAGGTGTATCCATTTTCACTGAAGCCTTTGTTTCTCCAGTTCACCACCTGCTATTGAGTTCCTGGAACTGCATTTGCACACTGCCAATTTATAATGATATTTTATTTGTATCAATAGGAGCAATTATTATGTTAGAGAGCTTGGATCCACAGTCCAAGAATCCAGGTGTTTTTATTTTCTTGACTTCATTAGATTTCAACTAAGGGGGATTAGTTTTATTATGCCTGTTAGTGTGGGCAAGGTCACACTTTTATCATTAAAATTGGTACATAAAGTTTCATGGCGGAATATTATTCAAGCATAACTCCACCAAACTTCAACATGGGCAGTGGTTTAACACATTGTAATATAGCCAAATTAAAGACCCTCTCCTGCTACTGTTTAAAGCCCTAAAATGTCCTTTTCATTAATCAAAAATAAATATTCAAACGTTTTTTTTAAGATAAAATTTATTTATGTCTTCAAATTGCTTACTACACCTTTGACTTCATTAAGTATGCACTAAGCTATTAATATTCATGAGGTCTTTGCCATTGCTTCACCCACAGCCAGCAACCAGCAAACACCCTGCGATTTGACTATGTTAGCTTATAATAATGTGAGCTAGTGAGCTAGCTATTATCACTAGCCTTTCCTCTGACTGACCATGGTTCATTTGGCCATTGCGTGCTATTACAAGCACAGCAGCACCATCCCCCTACCCTAAGGATTGGTTCCTTAGGTTGTGACCTATGCAACTGTTCTAGTCTGAGGAAACACCTGTGTGGGTTTGTAAGCCTGTAAACCAGAAGGGCAATGGCAAATACTTATTCAACAAAACAAGATACTAGTTTCAGGAAAGAAAATAAAATTTACATGGAGGTGTTAGGGGCACAAAGACCCACATATTTTCTCAGCATCTGGCAGAATTGCAGAAGAGGAGAACAGGAAAGGAGAACATGAAAATGACATACAGTCACATCCATAAGAATTTGAACAGTGACATATTTTTGAAATTCTGTGTTTTTACATGACACAAATGGATTTTGAAAAAAAAAATGAAGATGTGGTTCAAGTGTAGACTTTCTACACTAATATAAGAAGTATAACAAATATATCACATTAACCAGTTAGCATTTTTTACCAATAGTCCTCCCATTATCAAAGGTTTAAAAGTAATTGGACTAACAAACATTATTCTAAACATAATGATTATTTTTAATACTTAGAGGGAAACCCTTTGCAGTCTGCCTAGTGACTGCCTGCAGTCTGGCAGTCATGGACATCACCAAATGCTGAGTTTCCTCACCTAAGATGCCTTGGAGGGCCTGTACTGCAGCCTCCGTCAGTAGCTGTTTGTTTGTGGGTCATCTTACGTAAGTGAAAAGCAGGCTCAGTTGGGTGTGGAACTGGCAGTTGACTAAAAAGTTAATTAAATTCTTTGCCTGCAATACACTTTGATTACTTTCAGAGCACAATTTTCTCAATTTTAATATGAATATAAAGTTTGCCCATGCCGTAACTCTGCCTCCACTATGTTTGACAGATGATGTTGTATGCTTTGGATGTGCCGTTCCTTTCCTTCTTCAAACTTTTTCCCATCATTGTGTTGTAAGTTAATTTTGGTTTCATCTGTCCAAAGAATCCTATTCCAGAGTTGGGCAGGTTTTTCATATTTTTTTATAATAGTCTCTCTCATTGGCACTGAGACTTTTTTAGACCACATGTTGTGAATTCCAAGGACCCCCAGACCTTCTACCTGATTAATTTGTGATGAAAAAATGAGGAAACAGGCCACACAAGGCCACGAAACTGGTCGTCAATCAACTGTCTAATTACTTCTGAGCCTCTGAAAAAACAGGGAACACGTATAAAATAGCTCCTCTTCCTTAATGGTTAAGGATTGGTTTATATTAAAGCCCTTGGACTAATGCTGAAAGCCTGATTGTTTCATTTCATAATCATTGTGTTTAAGACATTCACACAAAATGTGTCACTGTCCAAATACCCAAGGACTTGGCTGTGGTTTAAGTTATATCACATGGTATGGTTGTTCCCACTTTGGCCTTCAAAAAGCAAATATCTAAAGTGTCCTGCTGTATAAAATACAGTGCATATAATGAAAACAGTGCTAAAATTTCATTGGGTTCTTTGCTCAAGCATGAATTACTGCAAATCCTGCAGTAGGTTTTCAGGTTGTTAACTTAATTTGTCCTCATCCAATGACATTTTAATGTACCACAGGAAGAATTGTTATTTTATTTGGTCATCCCAGTTTTCTCCAGTGAAATTATTAGGCTGAAATTTCGCTATTGACAATAAAAAACACAGAAACTTTCAAAGAATAAGTATACTGAGTGGATTACTGATTCCTGTAAAAAAATTTAAAAAAGCTCAAATTTCCATTAAGTGTACTTAGTACAACTAAGGAGGAAGGACAATACCCTTTAATGCTGCATACTTACCAAATTTCAAATCATTTTGCATCTTATTATTGTTTCATTGAGTTCTGTTTCAGTTTTGCATCCAAAGATTATTTCAAGAGGATAAACTTTCATATGAATTTGAATACACACATTAGATAGAGTAGTGGATACTTTGCCAGCTATTTACAGATTATTTATTTACAGTCAACATATTGACTTGTGGATAATGAAAATTGACAGTACAATTGGTCATATACCTATTATTTATATACCTATTGGTAGTAAACAAAACAAATTACAAGTAATACCTGTGTGCTGACAAGTCGACTTTCCAGCATCTCTTGGGTGGGGTCCTCTGATTCCCAGGGACCCCTGCCATTGTGGGCAGGAACAGTCCTGGCCTGACCCTCATCATCATAGATTGTCCACTTTGTTAGCTTCTCCACTGTCTGGTGGGGCAACAGGCTCTCAGCACGTAGCCATTCCTGAGCCGCATACAGCAAAAAAAAAAACGATGATTGACCTTAAAAGTGTTATTAGATCACACTGACTCAGCTAAATTGTCACACCTAGAAAAACATGAGGGTTCAAAACAGTGTCACGATGCCATCTCATTCTCATATCCTCTATCGTACGACAAAAAATGTAACATCTACCTGAGGGTCTCCACTCATCCGTGGGTTCCCGGCCCAGTGCACCTCTGGGTGGGCAATGGTGTATATACCCCCCTCACCCATCAGCTGGGCAACTTCCCTGTCTGCTTCCTCTTCGTACAAGGACCGGACACCTGGTATCACCGAGCTTGCCTCCCCATTTGGAAAGGCCTGAGCGGTGGATCTGGGTATCGTGGCTGCAGCCTCTCTCTCTGGGTCTGGTTCCTTGGCCTGAGTTGACCCACCAACTTTTTTCCCTTCTGACAAGGTGATCTTGGTCAGGTTAATGTGGGAGGGGTTTAGTTTCCTTCTTGCTGCCTGTAACACACTGACTCCATCTTGATTGTCTAGGACAGCTCTACTGTTTCTATCCTCAGTGTTGGATGGTCCTGCAAGTGCAC
Source organism: Acanthurus leucopareius (assembly GCA_029814765.1). Taxonomy (NCBI): domain Eukaryota; kingdom Metazoa; phylum Chordata; class Actinopteri; order Acanthuriformes; family Acanthuridae; genus Acanthurus; species Acanthurus leucopareius. Next base: position 4,607,636 of record JAQMCX010000034.1, read on the forward strand.
CACTGGACCCAGGGCTCCTCTCTGACACATCTTCACCTGATGTTAACCCTCCTGCCAAAGGCTTCTTGATGGACTTTAGGAGGCTGAGATCTGGTTTGACAGGAAGCACAAGTCTGGCACCTGGTTTTGGAGGTTTGGGCTCTGATGTAACGGGTTCTCCTGGTGATCCAGTAGAAGATTCAGGAGCTGCCTGGGGCACCTCAGCTGTCTTTACCCTACCCAGTTTGTTCATCCTAGGGAGTACCACAGCATATTTAGCTTCTACTTCTTTCTCCCCAGCTGGAGACAATTCTTCCCCACCGTCCCCCTCCCTTCCCTGTAGACCCACTTTCTCTTTAGTCATTTTGTCTTCAGAAGAGCTCTTACTTTTCTTATTGGTCAGCCTGTTTTTACTTGCAACTCTCATGGCCATCCTATGTTTGAAGATATTGCCTGAAGATTTTTTGGGACCTTGTTTCTGTTTAATCGCGCAGAGGGAGAGCCAACGGGAAACTCCAATGGCTTTGGTCCATGCAGACAGCTTCTTCCTCAAGTTTAATCTTTGCGGCACGCTTTTTTGAATCCAACCAGACACTCGACGAAGAGTGGTCATGCCTTTTCTTCGTGCAATCAAACGTTCCTTGGGTTTTCTAGATCCTCCATCAAGGACCTCAACCTCTGATGTTTCTTTCTCAGCCTTTGTTAGCATCTTATTTGCTTTTTGCCTGAGAGATGCCATTTTTACCTTCCCCAATAACAAGCCCTGTGGCTGCCCTTTGACAGTACCTCCAACCTCCTGCTGCTCCTCAGGCTCCAGAATGGTTTTGAGGTCTTTACCTTTTGATTTGAGAAGCATCATCCGGTTTTGGCCTTTAATGGCTTTGGTCAATGTTAGTTCATTCTGCTCCTCTTCCTTATCATCAGAGTTAGCTTGATCAGCTTCTGCAAGAGTATCCTTCTCCTTAATATTTTTTGATTTGTGTTCAAAGTGGGTTTTGCCTTTTGCCGTGTCAGCGTTGGTGAGGGAGAGACCTTTAGGTGGTTGGAACTCCTCTGTTGCTGAACTGGGTTTGTCCTCTTTCTGTTGCTTCTTTTTGTTCTTTTTGTCTTCCTTGGCTTTTTGTTTGGCTTCCTTTTCTAACCTCTGCTTCTCCGCTTTAGCCCTCTGTTTCTCAGCCTTCTCCGCCTGCTTATCTGCCTTTGTTTTTTTAAACATCTTGTATTGAGCAGGCTTCGGAGGATGTGGGGTCCGTCTGTGTTGTCTGCAGGTGTTATCAGCAGTTTGCTTTTCAGACGTTTCCTCCTGGGTTATTTCCTTGTCTTCACCCCCATCACTGATGTCCTCCTCAGATACTTCAACTTCCTTCTTTTTTTCCTCTTGTTCTTCACTAGATGCAACGGATTCAGCCTCAGATTCACTTCCAGATTTGACTTTTTCTGAAAGCTCTTTGTCAGATTCCTCGCCAGCTGTTTGTTCTGTATCTCTTGGAGTATCTGAAGCCTCAGCCTCCTCCTCACTGCTCTCCTCACTCCTCTGCGTCTCAGCTGGCTCTTCGTTACTGCCTTGCTCCTCCTCTTTCTCATCACCACTAGTATCCTCTTCCGTCATCTCCGCTGAGCTCCTGGCATCACTCTCAGATTCCTCCTCCTCCCCCTGTTCACTCTCTGTTAATTTCCCATTTCTTTTGTTTTCAGGCTTGAGGGGACGTTTGTTTTGGATCTTTCCTTGTATGGTTGGGGGTGTTTTTGGTGAATGTTTGGATTTGGTGGTTTTGTTTGTTCCCCCTGTAATCTTACAATCTTTGCCATGTTTAAGGTGTGATCTACCATTTGTAGCTGTACCAATTTCTAATGCGCTCCCAGCTTGTTTCTGTGGTCCCTTTAGTTTCGTATTTCTCTTTTTACTCTGATCTACTTTAGTCCCTCTGTTACTCTTCTCTGCATCAGTCACTCTGTCCTCCAGAATTGGTGCATTCCCTTTATGTTTTTGTTTCCCATCAGGTACTTTAGAGAGAGTCTTGGATGCTTTAGAATCATTTTGTCTCACATTTGTCTGCTGATTTCCTTTTTTTGCTGCCTCTACCCTCTGCTTTGTAGCTTTTGTTCTTCCTTGTGATTTCACTGGTGACATTGCTCTCAATTCTTTAGAGTTGAAATTACCTAGAGAATAAATCTCCATACTAAATGGTCTTCACTTTTCCATGAGAGATCATATTGACTGAAATGGAAAAATATTTTTATACTCCATCATCAGAAGATCTAAACCTGACAACACCACACTTTGATAGGCAAATGAACCACACAATAAATAAAGGATTACACTTTATCTTGTTTATAAATGCATTTACAGAGTGTGTCTTGACATGCTCTACATGTAAAGTGTCTTGAGACAACTTTGTTGTGTTGATGCTATATAAATAAAATTGAATTGAATTGAATTGAACTTTATAAATGGAGTTTAAAATCTGCCAAACCCAGTAAAATCAGACGCTTGGTTCAGTCCATCAGTATTTAGACCAAGTTTCACATTTAAGTCCCTGATCCTTTTTCTAAACATAAAGACATTTAAGTCAGATGAATTTAGCCACAGCTGACATGATTTTGTAAGTAGCAGTCACTGCTTACGGATGTCTGCAGCCGGCACACACTTAACAATAAATATATTGATACAATCAATATATTAAAGCAAGGTAAAACCACAGTTTAACAAGATTTATAGAAAGTGTAAATCTTTTTCAACCGGAATGAAAATTACTCTTCTTTTTATGAGCCTTTTGTCACAGTTAACAGCAGCTATTATCTGCAGGTCAAATTTAAACTGTAGTGAAAGGCTATCTTTAGATTTACCTAAACGCAGCTGTATAGCTTGTACACCCTGGGGGTAGAGCAGTGAGAGCTCTTTCATTGTAATATATCTTACCAGGCTTCTCAGGTGAAACCCAGGCATGGCTGGGGGGCTGCAAAGTGCTCCGGCTTGTCCTCAAGAGCTGGTGTCACTGACACAACCATGCACCCATGCTCAGGAACAGAATTGAGGGGAGGCTACACACCAATATCCCACCCACCAACATTAGGCAAGAAGGCACACAGCCACATATGCAAAACACACCCAACAAAAGTTTGTCTGGTTTATGCATACAACAATGCCCCTGTCGACAAAGGTGAGCTGGCGTGCACCAACGCACGCTCACACAAACACAAAGTGCCTTCTGAATAATACAGCTCTATCTGGCAGGTCATACAGCTCTGTTGGCGTTCAAACAGCCAGCTGGTGAATGCTTGGAAAGGTGAGAGGTGCTGCTTGGAGTGATCAACAATAGGTGCCGATGGAGGAGAGAGGGGGAGAAGGAGAGAGAAAAGAGAAAAGAGCTCATTACCTGGCTTTTTCCTCTGGGAGAGGGAGTCAGCGTGTGCTGGAATGCTGGAACAGTATTTTTTCAAGATTGCTAAAATTGTAATGCAAGCCAGATAGTGACATACTGTATTTTTTTCTTGATTTGTGTGTATCTTCCTGATTAGAGCAATTAGAAATATAACAAGGTGCAAATTCTGAGTTTCACTTTACTTTGATGATTTTCTTCTTATTTTGGTTAATATTCTTGATTGAAGACAAATGCAAAATAGAAAATGAGCATGAGGACAAGAAATATTCAAATGATAACATTTCATATTATTTCTCACTTCACCTTCACCCACCCATCTGCTATCCCTTATCCTTAACTTCTGGTTAGCAATGTTAATTATTCCAAATATTCCAACAATACAGAGTACAGTAAAAGGCCAGTGACAGTACAATGAAGATGTTAGATGAATCATCGATAAAAGATTTAGGTGACTGGCTGCCACTGGGAATAGAGCATTTCTTTGGCATTTAGACATGTCATGCTATCTCAAAGGCAGGAAACAAACAAAGGTAAAGTTGGTGATTTTTAATTCAATGTTCAGTTGACTGGGTTATTCTTCTGCTGCTTTTGGCATTGTGGTGTTGAATGACTCCAAGCCTGCTTAGGCCAAGTCCAGGACAGTATGTGTGTGAGCACATAGAGTTTGGGAGAACTCATCACAGTTGTAAGCATCATCAAGGTAAAATGATCAGTCTGTTCTTGCTGAAATCAATGGTTAATGGACAGCACTTATATACCGGTAGTACTTTTCTGGTTCCCTGGCTATCCATTGTGCTTTACAACACAAGTCAGCATTCAACCACTTACACACTTATACAGGCAGGTGGCTTCTCTGTACAGTGCCAACCTGCTCATCATAATCTCACACACACATTCACACACCATTGGAATGGCTATCTGAAGGAATCTGGGGTTCAGTATTTTCCCCAAAGAACACTTCAGCATGCAGGCTGAAGATAAAACCACTGACCCTCTGATAAGTAGATAACGTGCTCTACGATGTGAGCTACAGTCACCCTCACCATCACTGAATATTTTAACTTATTAAGTCTTGCACATAAAAATGAGGTGTTCATTGTTTCTAAACTATAACGCTGGAATCATCAGGCCTCTGGGCTGTATGCGCTCTGCAAGACAGTCTGGTGTGATCATGAGGTAATTCATAAACACTGAGGAGATGTAATGGAGTTTGGATCTCAGTTTGGGAGAGTTCATCATTGTGAGTAGCCCTTTTAAGAGCCAACTCTTGCAAAGACTCAAGACTGACTGACCAGTGCCTGACGAACCAGCTGCGTGTAGCATCAACATTTAACATCAGACATCTTGCCTTTCCCGTGAGGCAGTTCTTGCCATTGTGTAGAGGTTGGTTTGATATATGTCTTCAGCAATTTAGCATAACTCGCCATATTATCATTCATCTTAAGAAAATTGAAATGACCCTTTAAAAAAGGCTCCCTTCTCCTGTTCTAAGCCATAAACCTACCAGGAGTCTAGGAGAGTCTTCCCAATTTCCTGTCCTCAATGTAACTTCATCCTCTGGAGTCACTGTGGATGTTGGCAAAAACTCTGGAACGTGGAGTTGATGTCGGTACATTTCAATCTTAATATACAGGCAAATATGATTTTGTAGGTACTAAATTGGATGAAGCTGTCAAATATACTACTTATTAAGAATTCTTGGAATGTGTAAAATCACCTTCATGGGGAACTTCCACTGTTGAATATAGGGGTGGATTTTTCGAACAACTGAATCATGATATATTTTGATGACCTACATGTTGGTGGGCTGAAAACTAAAGCTTAAAGTTACGATGCATAATTCATTTTCTAGATGGTATCAACAGTTTTGCTGGTAATTGAGCGGTCAAGCCAGTTCATCACAGCTCAGTTTCCCCTGCAAAAGTCTTACTTATTTTCGGTATATTACTGCCCTAAATGGATGCAATCTAGTAAACATGTAAGCACAGATAAAGACATTTTAAGAAAATGTTAAACATCTCAACAAATTTGTGCTCTCCAATCCAAGAACAGGGCAGACTTTTCCACTTCTAAAGGTCACAGTTTCTTTTAAGGTAGTCACACTTCAGGTGGGGAATGTAGGAATCATGCATCATTTTATGATCCCTAAATTCTAAAGGATCAAATATAGCTGGATGCAATGTGCATGTAAATCACAAGGTATATGTGTATCTGAATTTTGCATGACTTTTTGCACATCTGATCCTATTATAGACAGTGGAAGAAGATGAATGGAGAAATTTAAAGCAGTTGGTCAGGATTTCATCATGCAGCAGGGCAGTTGTCTAAAAATACAGCCAGGGGAACATGGTAATTTTTAGGTCTAACAGTAACCTTTAAACCTTAAAGTTAGATGACCTCAACTAAACTGATCATCTGAGTACTTGAGACCAGACTGAGAGCAAAAAAACCTCATACTATCCAGAGATGGAGGTATTTGCAGTACAGGGCAGCATCGTAAGAGAAGAAAGAAACAACTCTCCGCTAATATTACTTCTGCATCATGCAAATGATTCAGATAATCATGTCTGATTATTTTGGGTATCCAAATGTCAGACACCAAGGGATGAAATTTGACAAAGATGTAACTAACCTTTTGCTGTAACAACTGGTGCTGACTGAGTGTTTCTGAGGGCTGTTGTCCGTGAGGAAAAAAACAGCTTTTCAGACTTGAGTACAATATTAAGTCATTGAGCTGTGACTTGAATATAAAATGTTAGGCAACACCATAGCACATTAAGTGCAATATGAAAGGCCCAAGTATACAGGTACAATTTTCTAGCTCATTTAACATCTTCAGGTTGCATATGACAATGACTCATCTTGCAGGCTCATCCATCCTCGAACAGAGCTGCTGCTGTTAGCTTGGCTAGCCCCAGCCAGGTCCTTAGAGAGTTCAGGTTGCAGTGCAGCCTCTTTGGCTCGAGGCAATTAGTGGACAAAGCGCCTTATTCTATAATAGATGATCAAAACTCTTGGCTGTGCATGTATGACAACTGATCCCTCTTTCATCCACTTCGCCAAAGATGGCCCGACTGCTGTGGCTCACAAAGACCAAGATTATAGCTGGCCTTTGAGAAGAAAAAGAATACTGAGTTTTAGAATATAATCAGACAGGCCAAAATGATGGGTTGGGAGTCTAAATCTTTTGCCTTTTCAGGTTTCAGTGGAGCATTCCGAGACTTTGAAACCACATTCATACACCGTCAAGGGTTCCTTTATAGTACAGCAGAAATGAGTGAGTTGGGAAATGTGAAACATGTACCAATAAAGTTAAAACAGACACATGGGGTCTTGGGAAAAAACATGTAATAATTATCAACAAGAAAACTGTAGTGTGAACTTACAAATCAAAAAAAATGTGGGTTCTTAATCAGTTCACTAAAAAAATATATTCTAGTGTGACACTACAGTACCCAGCATTCTGAGACACAGTACCAAAATATTTCCTTGTACTATCTAAATAGCAGCCAACCCCGTTACAACAGGCCCACAGGTACAGACTGAGTCACATACATAGTGTATATATTAAAAACATTTCACTACAATAGCTTACAATTACATTCCTAAATTACATTATTCATTGCTGGCATAAAAAATGGTTTACATAAAAATAATTAAAAACCAAACCCCATAGAAAGCTGTTCCCTCAAAAAAGTACAGCATTGTGAGCTCCGCAGTAGTGGAGAAGTACCTATGGCCGGTTACAAGGTTACAGAGTGGACGGGAGGGGACAGGGCTGTGTTAGCAATGTACAGTCTGTGATGCTATCACTAATCGAGTAAAGGTAGACTGAAAATAAAAAACAATTAAAATCAGTGTGGTTCATACACACACATTTCACAATTTTTTTTCTTTTCTAGGGTATCACAAATAACATTTTCCCTTGATGGTAAATCTTACATGGAAGCTCATTTATGCCCCCAAAAAAGTGTTAAAATTTAAGAAATCCTGAAAATAAACACTCATGTAAAGTCAACATTTTGACTTACTAACAAAAGATTATTAAACAATAACATTGAGGTTAAAATTAAGTGATAGTCAAAAAAAAATTGGGTGGTTCCAAAAATTCCAGTGAAAATATTCAAAACAAACAAAAAAAAATTATAACACTAAATGATGAGAAAACGGGTAAGATAAGTCCAAATTCAGTCATTTAGTATTTTTATAATTCAGTTGTGATGTCTTATCTTGACTGTTTCAATTCCAATTTAATCAGATACTTTTTTCCATTCATTATTTTTTTTCTTGGCAGAAATGGGCTTCCACAGTATAAGTTTGAGATTTCTTTAACTAAAGTTAAAAAAAACAAAACAAAACAAATCAGGCACAAATTACATAAAATGTAAACTACAAAATATTTGCATCAACATTTTTCAATTCACCCCCCACATTCCTTACAGCTGTATGTCCATGTGGGGAGATGAAGGCCAGTGAGATTGCACAGCAGAGTGTGTTGATTGGATAAACCGTTTAACTGGCAGAATCCAGATGAGAAGGCTGGTGGTGATAAAGGCTTTCAGAATGAAGTGGAGATGGCTGCTATTTAAGTCAAACAGCTCTATCAAGTGGTATCTATGGCAGACTCTAGGTGCTGGTTTAATGCTGGCGTTGATTGTGGTAAAATGAAATATGGCACTGGTCACGTGTCAGGAATGTGCTTTGTGTAGCTTTGGGTTAAATGGTTGTGACCATGCTCAAATGATTTGTGTACAGCGTGTGGTCTTTAGGCACAGGTGGTGTCTCTTCCTTTACCCTCTGTCTGCACCATTAGGCTTCACGGCCTTCAAACAGCATCATGGCGTTCGGAAAGCACTACTGCCAAGAGCCCTTTGTTGTCTCTCTATGAGGGGCTGCTGTGAACTGAGGGTGGGGAGGTCAGTCACTGAGTTGGGGGTTCAGGGGTCAGTAGTGGTTGTGTCAGCTGAGCAGGAGGCGAGTGCTGCTACAGGACTGCAGTACACTTCATACACATCAATATGTCAGTTCACTCTGAGGACAGACAGTAGAAAAACAAAACAAATAGTAAGTCATTATTCTGATAACAAAAAGGTCAATAACATGCCAGATTTTAGCATCAAATGAAAAAATGCCTCTACCTTAGTCTCACCTCAATGGCCCAGAGATGTCTTTCAAGCTACAGCACTCTTCACATTGTTCTCTTGGAATGACCTGTGGCAAACAGACCAAGCGTCCATCAATACAACTGACTGACACTTTAATACTGCTGCACTGTTTTCATGCCTACTTGATGTCCCATGTCAGCAAAAAAATGTTGCTCATGGAAAATTAATGCAAATTAAAGTGCTCAACTTTGCAAAGTATTTTTCAGCTTTAAATTACCAACTCTGCAATCACCCCTCACTCCATGTCAAATGATATTTATGATCAGATTACTCTTTATAAGTAGATGGTACTTCTGGTAAGCAAAAATATTTGTTTGCTTGGAAATGTGACCTCTAATATACTTTAAAAGTACATTAACAGATTTTTTGACCAACTGGGGGCAGCAGTTCAAGCTGTGAAGCCGACATCATCACACATTCTACAACATGAAGTTGTTCTGGCTATTGTCAGTTTACAGGTGACTGCTGCTGTTGGAAATGTAGTCAATAGCTTTGACTACATTTCCTTTAATCCATCTGATATCATTCTCACTAGCGAGTTCGATTTAACCATTACAAGGACACTGAATAAAGATCAGATGTGTGTTTGCATGCATTAAGGCTTTTAATAATAATAATAATATAAACTTTACTGACATTAGTAAAGTGATTCTGCCCACTTGAAAGTGTCTAAGCTGCAGAAAATATAAGAAAAAAGTGGTTGTGCCTCATTTAAATTACCTCATGTTACTGTAAAACTATTTTACTATTTTTAACTTCAGGCCAGAATTTTTCCAAGCAAGACACAGTCAATGTTACTTTGAAGAGACTTTATCAGTGTGAACAAATAAATAGGATAATTCACAATGATAACAACTGTACATAATTTATATGAGACAATGTTCCAAGTCTTGAGCTGAGGAGGCAGTTAGAGCTTAATACAAGAGATAGAGTTCAAATATCAACAATTAAGTCCATGTCTTAACAAAAAAATTGACTTCAGGATCCCAGGTAGCAAACCAAAGCAGTCCATTTCAGGTTTCTGACCCTCCACAATTAAAGCCATAAACCACTGAGTGAAGGATCCGATCTGTGGTGCACTGCTATGCTGTATGCAGTAAACGATGTATTGTATTGGTTTGGACTACTGATACCTCTCATCGTTTTATTACTCTTGTTTGTATGGGGCACAATATTGTCCCTTTGGCTGCATTCCCTTCACGTGGACCAAATATGTGCAGAAAGAATAAAAGTCAAATAAGTCAAAGTCAAAACATAACTAGTGTTTTTCATTTTATTTTTTTTAAGTTTCACAACTGAGAGGCCCTATTTATATTGACCTTTGAAAAAGGGTAATTTGACCAAGAAAAAACAGAGCAAAACACATACAAACACAATGAAACAACAACAAAAAAAGTCTGCCATCAATCAACGTCTAAGGATACAATCCCACTTCATATTCTCCCACCTGAGGTCACCAGGTGACTGTCATGTTTTATATTTGTGTCATTTGATAAAAATAAGGCATTAAAAAAGGTAAAAGGTAGTATTTAAATCTTTAATTCTGATATTTGATGTCAAATATTCATCACTAGCATTAAATTCTTTCCTTGCAGTTTCAGTCTTGTTCTGATGGGATTTTATCAAAGCCTGTATTTTTTTAATTATGATATAATTAAAATACAGACTTTTCAAAGGGAATTCTCCTCATATATTTTTGTTTTTAGAAAAGGACAACCTCTCTGATTGAGTTATCAGTGGCTGATACTTACGTCTGATCTCCTTCTAGTGACTTCTGAATCTCCTGAAGTACTTCTGCCAAAAGACAAAACATGCCTGTAATTAAACCATGTTCTCAATAACACTTCACAGTTTTGTCACATTGGGATATATATATTTCTCTGAGATCCAACAGAAGTTATACAAATCATGCAATGAGAGAATGTTTGGTAAACACTGCAGGTTACCAAGCTGCTGATGCAATTGTTTCTGATGACAATGGGAGCAGAAAGCTGACATACCAGTTAGGAAAGGCAGCACATGGTGCTATAAAAGCTGAAGCCACACTTTAAGGGTTCAAACAGGGTAACAACAGGGCCTGTGTGATACCTCTGCGTCATAGTTTAAATACACTCTCTCCTCTATCTCTTTCTCTTAAGTACTCACTCTCGTCATTCAGCAAAGCATGCTCCATAACACGTCTAGCTGCACTCTCTGAAACACACGGGTAGCAGGCAGAAGACAAGTCAGTACTGTCAGCCATAAACGAAGTGTGTGTGTGTGTGTGTGTGTGTGTGTGCGTGTGTGTGCGTGTGTGTGCGTGTGTGTGCGTGTGTGTGCATGTATGTATGTGAGCAAAAACAGACAGCATAAGCACAAAGTTTAACGACATCAAACAGAACACTGCATATGGACATGTGGTGTTCTCTCAGCCAACGGCACATGCATGTTTAGGTATGCTGCTGGTTTTTACAAACTAGGTCTCTTAAACATTTTACCTGCGTCTTCACTGTCTTGTCTGGCATTTCTAGAAGAAAAGAGAAGACAATGAGTACAGACAGAGACCTAGAGTCTAGAAGGAAATTGAGAAACCCTGAGTACATATACCTATGAGCAGATGAAGCTCCATCAGGCTGTGCCCTGCGTTGGCTGGATGAGCCTGAATGAAGAGGAACCTCCACCAGACAGCGAGGCTCCACCACGTGGCGGGTGGACAGAGAGAAACGTTCAAACTCAGATGGAGAGATTAGGTAGAAGCCTGAAGAAAGACAACAGTACACAGGGGGATGAGAGGTGTGACCAAATTAGAAAGATGGTTTGGATAAAAAGAACTCAGAGTTCAATGTGGAATCATTTGATTGCCTTTTTTTTTTATTCTAAAGAACCTGTGGTGGTTTTGGAGAAAAGACACATGTATGGGAAGTCAATGGGAACACAAGCAAATTTAATTTGTTATGTGGAGGTGAAAGCATGATGACAAACTTCTCCTATTGGAAGAACAACTCCTTTTAAAACTCTATTCTTTTGGTTCTAAAAGATAAGACATAAGCTGGTCATCTCTAAAGGCTGAGTGTTATTTGACACACTGATACAGCTGTGGTAACCTCAATGTTTGACTTATCCCTGCTATCTTAGCCACTGACATAATGTAATGTGGTTCATAGAAACAAAAGTTTTTCTGTGACAGCTCAGTCCATCAGCCTAAAGACATCTCATTTAATTAAGCTGCTCATTAAACCAGTTTTAATACTATGTGTAGAACAAAAACAAGTCTAAGAGTGAAATTTGTTGTTTATTATTAACAATTCTATTAAGAACAGCTCAAGATTTGTTCAAATATTCAGCAGGGTGGCATAAAAATCAAAAGCATTTAGTGGTTGGAAAATGCTATCATCATACAAATAAAACATCATTAACACTAGTTTGCCTAGTTTATAATTTCAAGACAGTACAATGTAAAATTCGATTGATACAAAATGTCTCCTCTGATTCCAGACATATCTGGAGAGGTTTTAAAAGCTTATACATTATCTTTATTTTCAACACATCATTATAATATATTTGATATATTTCAAGAAATTCACATTTTCATAGTGTTCAGTAATTTGGAATGACTTCATCCAATTGAACCTGGTCTAAATTGAACTCTGGATGAAACATATGAGTTTATGATAGCTTTATCATAGTATCTTAGTGTCAGAAAAATATTACAGTGACTGTCAGAATATATGTCAAGTCCAGAGTCCCTCCAGATAAAAGATGAACAGATTTGCCTGCTAGTTCCTGCTGTAGTAGTTCCTATTGCAGTAGTGAGAGCTAAAACCTAAATACTCAGGAAGTTGTTTGGTGAGTTGATTCATTACACCTGGTCCTCACTTTTCCAAAGGGGACAAGGTTTCAGGGTTCTGGTTAGAATTAAGTTGATGTTAGAGTAAATGCTGAGCTTAAGACTGGACAAGGGCTAAGAAATGCACTTTATCACTGAGGGTCCTGACATGTTTAGGGCAGATGAATGTTCTTACCCTGGCCATGTTTGGTGAAAACACAGGAAGCGATGCCACTGACATCCTCACGACGAATGCAGGGGTACTGAACCTGCATCTTGACTGTTGGCAGTGACACTACGTGAAGGTCACCCTGATTGGTCAGAACCACCAGGCCGCTCTCGCCGTAGTCCTCCGACCGACTGCTGCCAAACCAGGCTACGCCTACCCTCCGCACTCTGGAGCCATCCATGGCCGTCAGTTTTAGTTTCATCTTAGCGCTAACCTTTGGCAGGGTGAAAACCTGAAGAACACCAGCATCATGAGATAAACAACTATTACTGTGTCTTTTTCCAGACAGCTGAGCACTAACAAAAGCCATTTGGCAGTGAAAGATTCATAGGAATCAACTTTATATTGTGACAACTTCATTGTAAATTATCAGTATCTCTTATGACCTAAGTAAATCCTAATTATTATCTAAATTGAAGGCCTTTAAAAGTCTTTAAAATATTTAATTTTCAATAATTAAAGACCCTTACCAGGGAAAATTGATTAGCAATCAATGATTGTGATAAGATTACAGAATAAATTTGCGTTTTTGTGTGTGATCCTAACCTTAAACTGTTCCTCAGATATGACCAGGAGGTGGTGTGAGCCCTGCATGTCAGGTGAGCGAGCCAGGTCGTGGGCTACCTCCAAGGGCTCAGGAAGAGGAGCTCCATGACCATCCAGCACTACTATACCAACAACAGGAGCCCGGTGCATCAGCTGGATCTCCTTAGCTTCAATATGGCAGGAAAAGGAAGAAAGTTATAGCAGGAGGAGAGAGATGAGAACAGTCACTCTCAAGCATAAAATACTCTCTCTTACCCTGCGCTGCCGTAACTGCCTCGTCTGCTCTGTGCTCCACAGGAGGAATGCGAAGCATGTACGCAAACACACAGCCGCCATTGGTCCCTGCCCATAGGGAGGGTGTGTTATGTGAACCTACAGGAAAAGGAGAACACTTGTAAAAAACCTTGGATATGGTACACCTTTTCTTTTTTAAATCAGCTATGTTTATTGTTTGATGGTGTAACTCACTGTCTGAGAGGAAGGTATCAGCAAAGTAGAGTGTCCGTACAAGGCCGGTGAAGGAGTCATCTGAGGAACGAGCCTCGATCTTCCTCTGGACAGGAGCCAGCTCCATCTCAGCCAGTTCAGCCTCCAGACGAGCATTCACCTCCTGGAGCTACACAAACAGAGTAATGAGGGTTAAAAGAGAAAATAAAAAATAAGCAGTCCACCTTGTGTCACCTCCAATAAATGATCCTAAAAACTGAGAGCTTTAGATCTACCTTTGCAGCATTATTAACATGATGTTTCCTTAGCGAGACCCTGCTGCGTCTGATTCTCCTGAAGGACTGTCGGAGGGATTTTTTTATGCTCTTCACTCTGGACAGAGGCCCCTCCATGGCCAGCTGGTCACAGGGGTTCAGGGTGCATCTAGTGTACACATACAGAAATTAATGCAGATGCACAAGCACTGACAGCGTTGATTAAAAAAATCCACCTGAAATTCTTGTAAAGTAAGGCGGAGTACACTGAACTGTAAACCAGTCAGTTTTAAGGTTGGCTCAGTTAAAACCCTTTGTCAGTGTATTTGCATAATCACTGCTGAAATGTCCTGGAGTCTCATTTTAGCTCAAAATCACTTTATTAGCAAGATACAGGAGTAATAGGAGAATCCCTCCTGACACAGATATGCAAGAAGCACATATTCCTGTATTTGAAAAGATGGTGAACTAAAGGCAAAAGTTGTGTTCTGCACCTTGTGCGTCTCAATGCACCTCATGCATCTTCTCACACATGGATTCCTGGCAACCTCGGGGTTTCACACAGTCAAAAGGAATAAGACTTATTTATGTGACACAAGCTGTATATTCTCAAACATCAGCTTAATAATACACACTTTCATTTCTTCCATGCCCTGTGATGTTGGCTTAACTGGCATAAAAAGACTGACATCTTGTTGTCAGTTCCGCGCAACAAATGTGATAAGAGTATTTGAAACCATGCACTCTTATCTGACCAACCGAGGCAATGAAACTGCATCAGTCTGAATGTAACTTGACCTACTGTTTAGCTAAATAGAATAAATTAAATAACACTAGTGTTTTACAATTAGAAATCTTATCAAATACAATTCATGGTCAAACTATACAATATATCAGAAGGATTTTTTGATAAAACATTTCTCTGTTTATATTCTTTAAGGTAAACAAGTTAATCTGTAACAGGTATAGAATGTAATAGAATCATGGCAAGATATGAAAGCAAGAACCTGAAGAGGCACTGTTGTTTACGAGCAGGGATGGGGCGAGGGTCACGTATTGTAAAACATGACATTGTCAAGTCAGGGCAAGTCAATTTTAATTGTGTAGCACTAAACCCCAACTTAAGTTTACACACATTTTACACATACAATAGGTCTACACCACACTCTATAATTTTATTTATTCATACCCATTAATCAAAAGCAAGACCCACATGAGCAAGCACTAAACACATTAATATGAGCAGTAAGCACAGCAACCTGTGTACAGCCGATACTATCGATCTGGTACTGGTAGATTGTTCAGTCTATTGTAGATTGTAGATGGGATTCCTTTTATTTTAAAATTAATTTAAAATTATTAGAAAATATATACCCAAAATAATATGCCCATTTTGTTAACTTTATTGATACGGTAACATTTCTTTAATATTTAAAAAAATGAATTGGGATCATGTGACACATATTTACACACCTGTAAGTGCTTAGAAGGGAACCTGTTAGAACTCTAAGCGAAACCTCCCAATAAAAAAAAGTCCCAGTAAAGTCTTATCAGTGCGCGTTGGTTAATTTTTATCTAATGCAAATATGAACGTTAAAATTCTGAAAAAGTATATAATTACAACTAAAATATGAGCAAATCCTATATAAATAAATGAATCAAGCTTGGCAGACCTGCTAAATGTAGTCAATCACATCAAAGGAGATTGTCTCAGAGGCAAATGTAAAAAGATTTTATATATTTGTCTCAGATAGATGACTTCTCCTGGCCGTTTCAATTTGCTCTGAAGAATGAACCCAGCACCACTGTAACCAGATTTCTGAAGTTGGAGAACATTTATTCCACGGAAGTTATACAAAGTCTGCAAGACTTCACAGAAGTGAAAGTCACACACTTTAGTTTTGACTTGAACAGGTTATTCTTGTCTTTCCTTTTGTTGCACTGCTAAGGGTTATGGATGAATTTTGATCTCCTTGCATATAGAAATACTAATAAATACATGACAATGAATTCAATCATAATATTATGATTCTCTGAACATGACATTTTTAGACCCTATATGCTACCACTTCATGGGGACAAAGGGAGGATACCTCTGCATGTACTGGGACTCCAGTTCAAGTGTATTAAGCATGCAAACATAAAAATAGTTAGGAGCCTTGAAAAGGTTCAGAGTACAATACGCTGTATATACAAAAAACGTGGATGTGCATGAGTGTCACTGTTTTATAATACAATGCTAAAGCAATATTTGCTTTATAGTGTGGACTTTACATTAACCTGGGGTTATCTCTTTATACAGCAAGCTCATGGGAACTGTCACCTAGACAGGGAAAAGGCCTGAACTCACAAACCAGCTAAGAAAACCTGCACGGACAAAACTGTAACCACTAACTACAACTAACTACTGACCCCTGTAAAAGAAACATCTTAGACATATGCAACTGCTAAAAAAAAGAGGCTGGGAATTGCTAGTGTAACAACTCTAATTAAAGCTGCACTTGTACTTGTAAAGTTGACTTTTTTTCCTTACTTGATAAGGACGTTGCTCTTCTGTTGGTAATCATACAGGCCGAAGCCGTGGCTGGTGCCAAAAGCTACCAGCTTCCACTCTGAGTGCAGGGTGAGGGCAGTGACCACAGCAGGAGGCTGGCACTGGACCAGACAAAAAGGCTGGAAGCCTGGAGGAAACAGAACAGGCTCCTCTCGCACGTCCAGCCGAGTGTGGCCCTGATCAGCAAGACAACATGCAACATTCTGATCTAATCACATTCACTTTGTGTTGCAATGTTGTCTCAACTGTTGGGTGGTATATGATAATTAGTTAAAAAAATATATATATAAGGCATATGACAAGGAGGTAATATGTTGTAGCAAGCACTGTAAGATATTACAGATTTTGAGGAGTGATGAGTAAAGCATTACAAATGTTCAGCAATGAGTAATGCATTTGAGTAATGTATTTGTTTTTGCAGTAACCAGCCCAACACTGCTCATTACCTTCCAGCGGAAGCCCTCTTGGCCCTGCAGCAAATCCACAACCTTAGCTTCCACTGTCTGCTCTGCTGCCTCATCATTCAGTTCTAACACCAGGATCTGAAAACACAAGCACGGGACATAGTGATATACAAGTGAATAACCAAAAAAAAGCCTCTGTGAAAAGTGATAAAGATCGGGATGGTTGAAGAAAAGGAGAGAAGCTCAGTCTTATTCTGTCCACTACACCTTCACCCTGCCAGCTCCACTTATGTCTGAGTGACTGTGCGGAAGGTTCTGAAGTAAGGGCCTTTCCAAACCAATTAGTGGGAAGTCAAGTTGACAAGAAAAACTTCCAAGATTGAGTCTACGTCAGGTTGACTTGTCATACTCTAGCCTGAAAGAGCAGTCAGTGCACATGCCAGAGAACTGAGAAACTGTCAGAGAAATTCAAGTTCCCTCTATCTACTTCATCAAATGTTAATGTGATCATGTGCATACACATCCCTTAGGTTTTCATGGTCAAACAAACCATTTTGAGAGTAATGCTTTATTGGCATTTGTGACATTTTGTCAATTTTCAATTTTTTATGTTCTTGCCTAGTAATTACAGTGCACAAGTGGCCATTTAGGGCCATTTTTTGTGTGGCATTTGTGCATCATTTGCGATTGTGGTGCAAAATTTAGTGTCACTAGCTTTTTTCTACTCAGCAAATTGAGTAATAGCACAAGACTCATCATAAAACGAATAATAGCAATAAAAATCCTTACAAACCAGATTAACATTTTCAACAAAAGCTGAGAAAAGATTACAAACATTTAATGCAGAATTTAAATATAAATTCACTGAACATTCTGTCTTTAGAGATCCATTTATAACTTCACAGCATATGTAATAACTTCTTTATTTCTGTTAATATTTCCCCTTAATCTGGCAGGCCCTTCACAGCCGAGAAAATGACCTCATGCAGAGTGACACTGATACTGTAGCAGTGCAACAGTAGGGTGGATGAATTCTTTTAGAGACCTTTATTATGTTTGTATGTAGAATGTTAACTGTGTTTACATTACAGTTAACAGTCGTCTTACCTGTCCAGCAGTGCCAGCCACAGTCAGATAACCACTGTATTTACAAAGGTGAATCTTCTGAATGCCGAGCCTTGGGTCATCGCTGTAGGGGTCAAAACAGCCAACCTGGCAAACAAGGGGAGCAATTTAGTGATGACATCTTCAGGGTTATTTTCAAAGACTTGACAAACATCTCGAAATCCTTAGACACTGAACAACTGTTTTCACAGGCAGAGAAGTACAATCGTGAAGAGTAAAAAGATCTTCATATCTAAAACAGGTGGATTTTCCTTTAAAAATTTACACTTACTGTCTGTGATTCATAACTACGGGTCAGTTTGACTTTATTCTACTTTATTTTTATCCTTATCTTATATTGTACTTTTATCATCCTTTAGACTATAGTTTAGACCCTGCATGCCTCTGTATCACACTATTTTTTCCCCTAGTCAAGCTGCTGTAAATGTGAACTTCTCATTGGAGATCAATGAAGTATCCATCCATCCATCCATCCATCCATCCATCCATCCATCAGTAGCCTTCCCACGTTTGTTTGTTTTGACCAGAAGAGGTAATTCTTGTACTAAGAATCTATAGCTTGGTCAAAGACAAATCTCAATGTTTAAATCTTAACTACTTTTTTCAACTGCAAATTGTGGAAAGCTGCAGAAAAGGGTTGCGAGAGGTTCTTAAGTTGAAGTTTTGCTAAACCACTTTAGTTTTGCATGAGGTCACCCAAAAACATTTGGTTCATCAAACAGTCTCAAAGTTAATCCACAAAACATGAGAGCCCTTTTCTGTAAAAGGCATTTAAAACACATACCTTTCTAAATGGAGGCCACTCGCCTTCAGTGCCTTGATTCATATTATCGTTGGGGTCGGCATCTGTATGGAACACTCCGGCTGTACTTAACTTATACATGGGATACAGACAGACTCCTGATGCATCCCAGAAACGCACTGTTCCATCCTCATGCCTGCAAACACAAGTAAACAGGTTAAATCTACCAAAATTTCTTGGTAAATTTAGATATTTCAGATATTTCCAGAGTAGAGATGAACTGACCCTGTGAGCAGCAGGTCTCTCTGTGGGGGGTCTGGGGCCAGACTCTGGCCTCCTGTTATTGGCCATGGCTTTAAGGACGGAGGGGAAATGAAAGTATTATAATAACACCTACTCAAAAGCCAACTATTCAACCAGAAATGAAGGAATGTGTCTCCTTTTGGGATTCAGCATACCACAAAAGGTAAAAAGCTTTAGAACTTGAGGCAATTCTTTAAAGTCGTGTTCAAGTTTTGTATCAGGGTATATATTATGTCTAAAAGTCTCTTAAAAGTCTCAATCTCATATTGTTGAGTAATATAAGTCAGTAGCATAACGTACCTTTTTTGAGTAGTGTGTCTTCTGCAGGTCTCCAGCAGCGATGACCCTCTCCCACAGTTTAAGAGGGATAGCAGAGACGTGATGGGAGCAAGTGATGGCTGAGCTGTGGAGAGGAACCAGGTACGGTGTCTGGATGACTGGCCAGCCCTCTGTCTGCAGGTCGATCACTACCAGCTCCTCTTCTACCAGGACCACCAGCGCACTGGGATCTCCTGCAAAGGGACAGGACAGAGCATAACAGCTATGTGTATCACAGTTAATCTTATTTTTCACGTCCTTCCAAAGACTACAGCAGGCTTGTGAGTCAGACAACCTTCAGATATGAACACTTTCTGATCACAAGTGTTCAAGGTGTATTTACACTTGCCTTAATGTACATATTAACTTATCTAGATCTGACATCCAGATACAGAGCGCTTGTTAATATCAGGTGTAAAAAAAAGAAGTCAACTTTCACCAGGAGAGAGCCAGCTGAAGAACTGAGGCTTCTCTTTTCCCCTCCATGATTTAAATAAACCGTTTCTGTTTCATAATGATGAAAGAATCAGATTACAGCACAAAGTTCCTTCAAACTGAGATAAAAGGGGGATTTATAGAAAATCACAGACTCCTCTGAAAATGATTTTCTGATGTTCACCAAGTTAATGGATACTGACTACAGGCCTGTTAAGTTCTGCTAAATCGCCTCCTTTCATAACTGTGCCACACGTCAGCTGTTTGTGTTGGTGTGTGTTCCCTGCCTGTGTGCTGAGGTCCGCCTCTGATGGCAAAGAAGTCGATGATCCTGGAGGTGAAGTCCAGAGCCACGTGTGTTTTACCGTGGATCACTGTGATGCAGTGTCTGTCCCCATAGCTGGCTCTGGGCATACCACCACTGAACAGCAGGAATGGAGGCCTACACACAAATGTACACAGAGGTTCAAGTTCAGTTCAGTTTACCCAGAGATTAATGTGTAACAAGGAGTCATTCTACATCTGGGAAATAAAGTTAAACATTTGAACCACTTTCACTGAGGGTGAACGAATACCAGATCTCAAAAAGGATACTTTCCTGTGAAAATTGTGCTCTTACCCTTCCTCTGTAGGTAGTTGGACTATTTTAGAAATGGCCTTGCAGGGGAAATGTCCTGCAGGGATAAAAGACAAATCATCATCAGCCTGCAGTAAAATAGACATTTCATGCCTGGTTATGCAGACACACGCAGGTGTGGGACAGCTCTTTAAACTCACCGTATGGAATGTCTGATTTCTCCTCTTCCTCATTCACATCCTCTCCACCCACCATCCATCGACAGTAACTTCCATCACTGTGGGAACTGAGAATGTAGCTTCCATCCTCTGTCCACCACACACTCTCAAGTTGCTTTGTTTACAAAATGGAAAACATTGAAAACACACAAGGCAATTATCAAAATTTTGCCTTCTGGTTATGACCACTTTATCCAGGACTGGTTTTTAGTCTCTTTAGGTCACAGACCTGAGTGATAGCATATTAAAGAGCGGTTACCTGTGTTGCAGGGATGTGCTGGAGGGCACACTGTTTCTCCAGATCCCAGATAACCATGAGACCTCGTCCGTAGCCAATTACCACCTGGTTTGGGTTTATTGGGTTCTCTTGTAAGGCCTCTACGTGTTCAAGATTCCTGCGGCCGATGTAGTCATCTGGAACACTGAAAGAGACAAGAGAGTAAGGACAAGAAATTTGACAAAATGAGTGTGTAATAGGGATAGAGACAACAGTAAGACTAGAGGAAGAACATCATTCTCTTCATTGATCTGTTGGGACTGAGAGGCAGTGTGCACAGAGCAGACATACTGATGACAGTGGGGTTTTGTAAATGTGACAGCAGTTTAGTCTAAACATTTATGTAGTTTATGGTCAAATCATTCATTCATTCATGCACAAAATTGTGCATTCAGAAAGAAAACAAAAAAAAACAAAACCTAAAAACAAAACAAACAAACAAACAAACAAACAAACAAAAAACTCACCAGGGAACCAAATACCTGAAGAGCAAAACTACTGAGTAGCTGAACTTGAGTGCAATGAATCTTGATATTAGTCCCCCGTCTTTTTAAGTCAAATAATAGAGCCAGGGAGACAGCGTTTACCTAAACAAACTTTTAAGAGCCTAATCACTCCAACATTAATTAACTGGAACCTTCAGGCAGTTTTTGACACTTTTTAGTGCAGTAGAGGTAAACACAGCTAAGGATTCAATAACTACGAGTGGTTACACATCTCATCTGGGGAAATCATGTGCTCTCATGCTGCCATGGGGGTTTGATTAATAATAAGGGCCTCAGACTCTCAGTTGGCTTTGAGGCCAAAAGCACAGTTTTAACATTATGAAGATTCTGGCTATTATTTAAAATGAGGAGAGATGCTGCAATTGTTGGCAGCTGTGTGAGCAATGACAGCTCTAATTTTTCACCAGGCATTGAAGCCAAAGTTCTATTTAATTGTACTATGAACCCAAATACACTTTGGCAGTCTTCTGATATCCAGTTACGTAACTGCTGTTCTATCCTACTGAGACTCGGGCAAAAAATCTCCAGCTCCAGATCTTATCACTAGGTTATATTTGGATTATTTGTTTGCTTTGTTTGATTAAGTGCTGTACTTCCTTGAATACAGTACTGTGATATTATGTGCTCTCATTTAATGTAAAGGCCCCATTTAGTCTATGTGGCTCTGTGGTAATTTAAATAATTGCAAATTTGTTTGACACAATATGTCACTAGATCAGAATAAAAACTAAAATGAAATGGAACATTAGGTGGCTCCTCCAGTTTTACCTAATTCTGAAGCTCTGTCTTGTTAACAGTATTGTCAGAGTGTATAACTCTAACTTTAGTACATTTAACACCTTGGATAATATTATGTAAATAGCAAGTAAACATTAAAACTTGCACAGACAACAAAAGTAATTTTTAAAAAAAGAAAGAAAAAACAGAAAAGAAAAGCCAAAAAAGTCACAATGAACAAATGCAAAAGGCTAGTAAAGGAATTATATTGAGGACTTGGCGCAGCAAGCTCAGGAAGCAGCTGGAAAAAAAAATACCTGAAGGAATTCTACCAAACTACCAAGAAACAAGCCTGGATAGGCTGCCACTAAAACCTAAACCACCACACTACACCAACTGATCAAAAATGTATGGGACAGAGACAGGTTCATTGCTATCATCCCATATCATACAAAGGCCTCGGGGATTGTAACAACTACAGAAGGATCTTGCTATCAGCACCACGCAGTGTCAAAGTGGGTGATGAATTACAACCATCAATAAAAGGACTAGAATCCTGTTAGAGTTTGACAGAACATCTTAAGGGCTTTGACTTTGCTGATAACATCACACTACTTTCACAAACCCACCACCAGATACAAGACAAGTCTCACCTGCTGGAAACAACTGCAGCTGAGTTTGGACTTAAAATAAATTGACCAAAAACCAATATCATGTGACTAACAACAAAAGCAAGAAACACTGAACTCTCAGGCACCAGTCAGAGGTGGATTAAATAACAAATTCAGTTCTACTGGTGGAAAGTTAGAACAGTCCTGGTAGTATTTCCCCCTTCAGGTCAGTGCTTAGTAGAAGCTTCTTCTCTTTGGCAGCAGTCAGAGCCTTTCTTCAGTGCACCCTTAACTTCAGGCTATAAATGATGTGATGTGTGTTGGTGCTATAGCTGCTGACCTGCTGGCAACCTGATCAAGACTGATGTTTCTCTCTTCCAGCTCTCTGAAGCCTGGGACTTCTACTATGAACACATGTCCTCCCTCTGTCCCCAACAGCAGAAGCTCCCCTGAGGAATGTGCCAGCACTGCTGTCACTCTGGTCACACTGGGAGGGGCGCTGAGATGGAGAACAAGAGGACAGTGAGATCACTTGATGAAATGATGAACAGCCACTGTTTATATAAAGTATATCAGCAGCTACTGATTATTTTCATTATCTGCAAAATCACAACTATGTTAGCAGTTGTGTAGTCTATAAAAAAAGGTAAAAATATGCCAATTTACATTTTTCACAGCCTTAGGTGATGTACTCATACAGCCTGTTTCATCTAAAATAATGCTCTGAACGCGAAGATATTCAGAAACCATATTACACAACAGAAAATAATCATATATTTAAGTTTTTAGAAGCTTAAATGCGGAACTACATTCATTTGTCTAGTTATTTGTTAAGCAAAGTCGGCAGTCAGGTCTCAAAAATAATTGCAAATACATAATCTGTTGACTGTCTAATCAACTGATCACTCATTTGAGCATTATATACCGTATTTTCCGCACTATAAGGCGCATCGGATTATAAGGCGCACCTTCAATGAATGGCCTATTTTAAAAC